>JAFBJT010105810.1:0-13124 GCA_016785325.1 Chascanopsetta lugubris
CGGCTCCTCCCTATGGGGGGCCGCCATGTTTTTACAATATCCCGGAGTGAACGTACAAAACATCTTTTGAGTTTTAATGACAGCTGAGGTCTACCATAGGTTCTCCTGGATGCTAGAATGGGAGGTGTGAGGTGATGGATACATAATGCAACTTCACCAGTAGATGTCACCAAATCTTACGTACTACCTTTATTATCAAACAAATTCTATTAAATGCAAATCTATTGATGAGGTTGTATGTTTCAAATGGATATACCTCACATCACACTTTCCTTACACTCATGTTGGGGAACCCACAGTTGCCCTCATTTATCAATGAACTAAAATAGCTAATGTAAATACAGGATGTGTGCAACATGGTGGTCTCCATATAGAGGACCTCTTCCTGATTTGCATGAAAAAGATTCCTGATCCATAATGTGAGTTGAAATGTTGCTTCAAGTCTGAAGTGGCAGATTTATTATCGGGGGGTTAGAATGTTTTTAACACTCAATCCTCTTTAAGTGTGACAAGGTCAGTGTGTCCAGGCTGATGGCTGGCTAAGCCTGAGCTGAGAGGAGATAAACATGTGAGCAAAGAAGCCAACGCCTGGATCCACCGAACGAAGAGTCAGTCAGAGACTGTCTTAACGTCTGACTGCAATTAAGGCAAGACACTGTGAGAGGAACTGTTGATTCTCACATGCTGCCCCCTCTGTTTGCTTGTCAGGATGGCACAGTGGGGTGCCGTATTCTCAATCATTGCTGCTTTGGGAGGAGCGTCTCTCTTAGCCTCTGTCCACAAGATCGATGAGGGACACACTGGAGTTTACTACAGGTAAGACTGCTAAACAGTCTATGTATAAGTATTGAATGCCTGCGATATTGACAAAGTGATGTGAAAGTGAGCCAATCAACAAGATTGTCTTTGTTTGTGATGCAACTTATCCACAAACCTGCAGGTCCTGTTAATATTGATCTATTACAATGTCAGTCGCACCTTTGTTGCTTCATGAAAAATCAAATAAACTGCAGCGAGCTTAACTATGTTCATTACAGATTAGATCAAATTTGCAATTGCCTGCTTCAGCAGGGCTCTAAATAAATATTGCTACTTCCAGTAACTGATAGTGGTCTTTGATGGCTCATTGTACTCTGTGGTTCAAGAGCGAAGTTTGGGTGCCAACTGTGAAAAGAAACTCAGCTGGGTAGATTCTTTATCTCTTAATCTTAACAAATAAACTGATTGTGACTCATTGTCAGCGCTTAAGAGAGATAAAGTCTTGCTGCTAGCGCTAGCTACAAAACTTTGTTACCTTAACTCAAGTTAATTCCCCCATAATCATTTGATGTGTATATGTTCCTTTTGCATCACAGGGGTGGGGCACTCTTGACCACCACCAGCGGTCCTGGTTTCCATCTTATGCTTCCATTCATCACCACCTACAAACCTGTTCAGGTGAGGCCAGTCAAAAATGTTTTATCTCTTTAGATTAAAGCCACCTTTTCCTGGTGCATGTTCTTCATTTTCCTGATTGATAATCTAAGCTTTTAACATGAAGCACCTTAGTGAAGGTTGGTTAGGGTTATGGTGTGATGATACGCATCACTCACAGACAACTATTTTGTGGATTTGTCATGAATACAACTGTCCCAAAAGATAACATCACGGGGTTTGATGATTCCCGTCCACTGCTGTAGAACGCTGACGGTCTCTTTATTCAATGTTAATCATTGTCCCACAGTGCACCAAATTGTACAACTAACAAGTGAAGCTAGCGACAGTAGCCAAATTGTATCAACGCAGATAGAGATTTTAAAATGTGGTGTTAATATAACTTACTGTCACTAACCTAGAGTTGGATTTTCAGTTGTAGGATGGCACACTGCTTGTAATTCATCTGATAGTCCTCATTCTTCATCATGGAAAACATTATTCCCGTTGGGAATCTAAAAACCTGCTCCTTTGACTGTACCAATGGCAACACAATGTTTCTCTGTTTATTAAACGTTTCTTCTTATTGAATATTTCACTAAAACACTCAAAATGTATTACCAAGAATGAAGCTAATATGACAGTACCTTAGATATATGTTATAGACATTAAGAGCTCTGGAAGCTATATTTTGATGATGTAGGGCACAGAGCACAGGGCATTCCCCTGCCATCCTAAATACCAGATTTGTAGTTCTGTTGTACTTCACATGTGAATCTTTATTTTTCAGACAACCCTGCAGACAGATGAGGTGAAGAATGTACCATGTGGTACGAGGTAGGTTTTCCGATTTTAGTTTAATCATGAACTGAGATGTAAAATGTGTCTTGTACCTGGCAGACTCCCACACAGGACATAACCAATGGTTCTACAGAGCCACTGCCATGTCTCAAACTGTGCATGCAAGACTTTATCATTCGCCAGCTTTTTGGATAAAAGTGCAAAATAAATATGTATGTATGTCTCTTTTTTTTCAGCGGAGGAGTGATGATTTATTTTGACCGTATAGAGGTGGTGAACTATCTCGTTCCATCAGCAGGTAAATTCATCAGACCAATCTATCAAACAGTGTTGTAACCTCTAGTAACTTAAGATCTAGGTTTTGGCTTGTTGAAGCTTGTTCCAGCAGAGCAGAATACATCTCTGCCTTTGCTCTTCACTTTACTGAATGCATGTTTCTCTCCCTGCAGTGTACGACATAGTGAGAAATTTCACTGCAGACTATGATAAAGCCTTGATATTCAACAAGGTGCACCATGAGCTCAACCAGTTCTGCAGTGTTCACTCTCTGCAGGAGGTCTACATCGGCTTGTTTGGTAAGTGTGGTTTTCAACACACCGCGCAGCTCATTTAAAACAGCCTCTTTCCGTTTTTTAATAGTACATAAAACAGATTTCAATAAACAGCGTGGGGTTGTTCTGCAGTTGAGAGAACAAAACAGTCTCATTAGGCGAAACATCACAGCCACTATGTTTATGAACTAAAGAGAAGCCACACTTGTTAATGTCCGCCCCTCGTTGGGTGAATAAATGAAAAAAGGAATACATTGAATACGCATTTAGGAATCAGTCTTAAGACAGGTTATGTTTACGTTAAATGGTTGCAGAGATCTTTTTATTGAGGCCCCATTTACTCCTGGAATTTCAATGTGATTTTTGTGATCAAATTTCAATCAAATAGCACTCATGTCCACATCACACTCACTCACTCACACTTGTAATCACACCCTCTTTTCATTCGTGCCACACAAAAACAACAACAGCTGGAAATAAATCTCAGCTACTTGAACCAGCCACTTGCAAAGTCATGTCCTTGTATGGGTTTTTGCTTGCTTTTCACAGACAAGTGGCAACATAATGCTGCCACTTTTTCTTAAGGCCTGCTCAGGGTTACCATTGTTTGCAGTGTAGTGTGGATGTGGAAATGTAGCGTGGACTTGTGGTAGAGGATTATTATATCAATATTATAGTTTAAATGTTTTTTTCTGAACTTGACACAGACGCTTCTGACAGACCCATACGTATCTTCTTAAATGAGATGTCCACATAAGCAATCAATCACTTTACAATTAATGTTTGGATGTGAACTGTACATACTGAAAACCGACTGAATATGCCAACATGGCAGAATTCAGAATATGGTCAGATTAACAGTTTGACTTTTGTATCAGATATCTGAAGTGGGTGATCTGTTCAGGTGTGAATACAACTACGTACGATGAAAAATAATGATAATACTAATAACAATAAAAAAAACATATTGGAACAGTACAAACAATATAAAAGGAACACAAAACTGAGAATTGTATTGCACATTTGTGATGAGTGTACCACATTATCCACATTATAAAAACAACAGAACAAATTGCACAGTTTTAATCCAAATATATTTTCACGCTTGTCGGGTGAGATGTGTTGATTTGTTTCAGACTGTAGTATCAACACTGATCACCGTTGTGATCGATGGTTTAACATTGTAAACTCTTTTCTTTGATACACAGCTGCACAATATTCGTCCAGCCATTCCTGACTCTCCTCTCGTTAACCCTTTTGCTAGCTCAAGCACCACAAAGACTCGCATTTTGCTAACAAACAGATCTATATAATATACTTGGTTAAAACAACATATTCATAATTTTTCCAAACAATAGCACACAAGCGATCACAGGAAACACATTCAGAACATAATAGTGGGTGTGAACTGAAGAGGAGCTGACCACTGATAATGGGATCTCTCATTTGGATGCTAATAATCAGATATAAACACTGCCAAAGATCATAACCACACAGAAAGAGATAAATACACATGAGGTTGTTATAATAAAAAGATGAGTCAAATCAACCACAAGGTAATTAGCCACAAACCTTTTGAGGAATCATTTGTTATAAAATGAAGCTGGGCAGAAGTTATGAAGATTGTAAATTAATGCTGCGATCAAACTTCTTTGAGTTTTTAAAGCTGTCTTATGAGAAAATTAGCTTTTTGTTCTTCTTGTAAACCGACATCTGCTATGTTAGGTCAAAGGTTTGAGCAGACCACACACAGCACCACGTGGGAGATGGTGAAGAATACCATGTCTTCAAACCAGAAACACATAGAGGAGGGAGCACAGGCAAGGGGAAAACAGCAACAACACAAGGAATACAGTTCGATGAGACCAGGAGACCATGTTATTGTTGTCATGAAATATTCTCCCCTTCTTATGTTTGTTGTGAGCTAGTATCTGTCTAACTTTAGTGTCTGCATTGCTGCTATATTAGGGTTTTTGGCACTAACAGATAGAACTCTGCAAGGAACAACCCATTCCTCATGTAAATATACAACACAGGGTTCATTTAAAGGTGCAGTGTGTACGATTCTGGTCATTTTTGTTACTTCTGAAAATATTACAAAACAATTACATACCGGCCTCAATAGAGAGGACCCACTCCTCATGATAATATACATGAATGGGCTCATTTTAGGGTAATGGAGAAAAAAATAAAACATTGATGATGATAGTGTCCATCTGTGGAAATATAGTGTTTAAAGGTTAAGATTAAGATTCTGATGAGATAAGTTTGTTTGTCTTTGCGGTCTCAGTTTGAATCATCTGAAGTTGTTGAGTCTCGTTTTCTTTTCACTTTGTCATCCATGGCCATGTTTTCATCACGCATGGTCTCTCTTCTTCATTTAAAAATAGTTGTTTACATTTTTCATCCATGCTTTGTTTTAAAACATCACCACCATTCCCACTTTTGCTTCTTTAATATTTGCACAGGATTTCAGCACAATGTCTTAAAGCAGTTTATGTTAATGCACTGTCATGTTTAAAAGGGTGCAAGGGAAATAGCTCCTTTGTGTTTTAATGACACTTAAATTCATTTTTATTAAAGTTGCACCATTCTTTCTCCCTCAGATCAGATTGATGAAAACTTGAAGTTGACACTACAAGAGGATCTAACATCCATGGCACCTGGACTCATAATACAGGTACAGTGAAACCATCAGGTCAAGTGCTGGCACAGCAGAGTCAATTTAAATTGCATCAGGGCACGTTTTTATTTTTTAATGAAATGTTTATACCTTTGAGTGAAATGAAACATTGACCGAATTACTTGGTTCCCCTGATCGGTCTGTGGACAGCTATTTTGCGGGGTGACACAGTTCAGGCTTGCCCAGGAAAATGACCTCAGTGTGATGCTTATGAAGCGTGTTCTTGCTCCAGAGCCTGTGGTTCAAGTGTCCAGAGTGTTAAGCTCTTTATTGTTGTTACTACAGCAGGACTCTGTAACAGCTCAGAAGATGAAGGAGTCCGTTAACAAACTAACATCCAACCTGCACGCGCTCTCTCTCTCACATGTGGTCTAGTTTGTGCTGGAGCTGAGTCAAAACTGCCTTGGGCGTCCAGCCTTGGTTGCCGTTTGCTAGCTTAGTAGCACAACGCATTATGTTATATCGAATAATGTTGCACTTGAGCTGTGATGACCACTTACGGCATGGCTCACTCCCCCACTGACCCACACCAGCCCTTAATGAGTGTTAGCAGGAGAGAAATGACAGACAATTTAATGATAATGTGCAACAAAGCTCTCGCACTATAGCGCAGGGTTGTCAAACTCATGTTCAGCGAGGGCCACATCAGCATCATGGTTGCTCTCTAGGGGCCAGTTTTAATTTTTGTACTAAATGTGATTACTACCTAACATTTTGCAAAATAACTGTCCTCGTATTTGATTATTACGGCATTTATCAATCTCTTATTTATTTAAGTTACAAATATTGTATATGCAATTCCGTACATGTTACACCTGTAAATACACTGAATATATTGGTACACATAAAAGGTGACATGTGTAGTTCACTAGAATTCATGTGCAATGTCTGCTTTAGACTTTTATTTTTGGACAATCTTATGTCTTTAAGCTCTCGCAGGCCACATAAAATTATCGTGCGGGCCATATTTGGGCCATGAGTTTGACATATGTGCAATAGAGCCACATAACATGATCTGACTAGTGGCTTTGCAACCATCCATTCATGTCTATGCCTTTTAGACACATTTGTTGGCATTGATTAGGTCTGTGCTAGGAAATGTTGCTTTCCTCCGAATTGGAGGAGTAGATGAGGGAACTGATTGTCTGAAGGAAAATATTTTGTCATAGAGTCCCGTCGCACCTGCATCAAGCACAGGTGAAATATATCAATCATATTATATCAATATTATGCACAGCAAATAATATCCTGTTTATTGAGTTTAGTAGAAGTGTGTGCAACTGAATGAAGAACATAGAGTATTTTTTCTTTTTGTAGTTTCACTTTAGGTTCACTACCTCAACGAAACATCTCTTGAACTGATTTTTTTGGGAGGAAACTTATGATTGGCTTTAAAAGAACCTGTGTTTCCCCCAGTTCAATCTGCATCTCTGAATACCCGCCCTCATTTGGGTATTCATGGGTGTGACAAGCTACACTGGGACTAAACAGAACATTATGATTCCTGTAAATCTCAAGAAAGACTTGAAATAAGAATAGCTCTTTTCTCTGAAAATCCTGTAAGTACTAGTTTAGAGGGTTTTCCCACAGACTTTTTATCTTGGAGCTTTTATGTGTCATCTATCGAGGTGTAATTTGTATGGCATGTATGACCTGCTACACTCCTGCTGTCCTTATCAGACTACGTATAACTCTCTCCCACTGTTTGTGTCTCATGGTCAACAGGCGGTGCGTGTGACGAAGCCCAACATCCCAGAGAGCATTCGCCGAAACTACGAGCTTATGTAAGTTTCCCTTTTTCCTGTGCCCAACAGGAAACGCTCCCTCTACCCCAGAGACCATATGATGCTCTGTTTTTATTGATAGGACCCCCTGCTGAGTCTAATTTAGAAGGAATGCTGAAGTACTTCTTGCCAGTGAGCATTCTACTTTGGCTTCATGAATCAGCAGAATATGCTCAGTTACAGGAATAGATGAATGAAAGGATTTACAGTAAATTCGAGTCAGACTGTGGGAAGCAGTGAGAAGTATCCAAAAAGGGCTGCAACTAACAACTATTTTGATCATTGATTCAACTTATGCACATGTACTGATTAATTAAACAAAAAGACAAATACTACATCCAATCATTTACAGCAGTTTATCCAAAAAAAAACATTTCAAGTTCAATTGTAGGTTGTTACAAATCTGCCACAAAAAGTGCAAAAATAGATTTTTCAAATAGTATTAAAGGTGCAGCGTGTAAGATTTTGGTCATTTTTGTCACAAACAATTAAATACTGACATTTCATGAATTTATATTCTTATAAATGTTTTTTTTTTTCTCCATTACCCTTAAATGAGCCCATTAATGTATATTTACCTAAGGAGGGGAGTCCACTCTGTGGAGGCCGCCATGTTTGAATGACAACTGAAGTCTACCATACCTTCTCCTGCATACTCAGAAGTGTGAGGGTGAGGTGATGGATACAACATGCAACTTCACCTCTAGAGGTCACCAAATCTTACACACTGCACCTTTAAAGTACATGTTGGATTTAATGCCTCGCTTCCAGAGACATTCTTTTCAACAGACCTAAATAATGAATTGTTTGCCAAATATATTATGTGATTAATGTTTTAGTTATTGCAGCTCCACATCAGACTGTGAAGAGATAACTTATCCAAGTGAGATGTTTAACGTTAGGTAACACAAACTTAGATCACTTTTTTTAAGTTTCTACATCAGGCACGTCCCAACTGCTCTACCTTATTTCATAAGGGCATGTTTATTTTATAATCTATTTGTCCAACTCGGTTTTGTTTTGTAAGATGTTTGCATGTTCCCCTCTCAGCGGTTTACATAACATCCCTGCAACTGGGTCAATATTGCACAATCTCTCAGTGAATTGTCTCAATGGAAAAACTCCAAAGTAAAGTAAACAAAAAGCAAAAAAGAGAAGTTACTATTTGTTTCAACATTGCAAAATATTAATTTATTGTTTTATTTTTAAACAAAATTTGTAATTTTTTGAGCTATTACAGTAGCTTGTAAAACAAAACAATAAACAGATCTGCATACCTATTCTCAAAAGAACTGAACTGGACATGGTCGTCATGCCATAAATTCACAGGTGGGCAACACAAAGATTGTGGCACTTGACAAGAATAAAGGAATGTATGATTATGCACAGTATGCTTTGAAAGGGAACCCAAAGCACCTTTGGTACAACTTAAAGGTGCAGTGTGTAAGATTTGGTGGTGCCATTGAGGGGGGGGGATTGGTACGATGGCGCTAAGACTGTGGTACAATGGCGCTGTGCCCTTATTCCATTCTCTGGGGAGAGCCCTGCATCTTACTCACTTTTGGGCGCTTACATCCAACTCACTTCTAGAACAGGCTGACCATCTCAGAAAGACTCTGCCCCCATCCTGCAGAAAAGCCGAGACTGGTTTAATTCGTAAGCTGGTCCAGTACGGTATTGTAACTGATCAAGTGCTTCAAGCTGATGTAGGGATTGTCCCACCCCGAATGACAAATCAAGACTATGACTGCCACAGCGGTGTCATCTCCTCAAGGAAGCAGACTGACGGTGGAAGAAGCTGCTGAAAAAGTGTTTTCTTTAATAAAGAACACACCCTCTACAGGAGAACATTGGGATTTTTAATTGTAAACACCTCATACACACAGAGAACACTAGTAAAATCCATTAAAGTACAGGAAAACATTGAAAAGTATGACTGGACTCCAAATATCTTTCATTCAGATGTTGCCAGTGTAGCAAACTATGCTCCAACAACCCCAGATAGACACCCGCTGTTTCCCATTACAGCCGTGAAACTCCTTCATGTCTTGTTGAGCAACTGTATTCACTGTTCTGATTCATTATACAGGTGTTAGTCATGATGAACTGAGACATATGTGGATTGAGGGGATTGAGAAAACAAATTGCCAATGGGAAAGTTTGACTTTCCCTCTGTCATCACTCTAAATATGTCAGTAAGTTCTAGGAATATTGCATAATTTGGCAGATTTATCAAAAGAGACCAGCTATAGAGCTGACTCTGTTCTGTAAGAGAAAGTGAAAGGGACCAGACAAAGAAATGCCCACAGGAAATGTTATTCTCAATGGATCATTTTAACTTGCATTTTGACTTTGAACAAACACAATTTTACTTTCACTCTCAGAATGTTTTCTGTCCCCTACAGCCTCTGCGGAACAGTCCAGACTTGAGGTGGTTTCTCTGCTAATGAAAGCAAGTATAGGCAGGATTAACAGCAGATGGAATGTGATGGTGTAGAAATCATGTGCAAGTTTATACAGGCTCTTGAAATTGGGCATTGCAAAAGTCAATGGCATTTTTCTCAGTCAGCAGGGAGATTGATATAATCTAGTGGTTTTCAGAGAAAGATTGGTTCAGTGCACTCTAGTAAGAGTGCCGTAATTTATTTACGGTACAAAATGATGATGATAAAGTACAAAGAAAATATCTAATAACCCACTGATGGAAATATGGTCAAATGTGTGTTCTGATAACAACATTTAGTTTGTATCTTTTTTGCTTGATTGAATTAGTTGATTTACAAGTAAATCTAAATAAACAAAGCTTATCAGCACCTCTCTATGGGGGCCACCATGTTTTTGCAGTAGGCCAGAGTCAACGTACTAAACATATTTTGAGTTTCAGTGACTACTAAAGACTTCCATAGGTTCACCTGCATGCTCGGAAAGGTGAGGGTGAGGTGATGGATACAACATGCAACTTCACCCCTAGATATCACCAAATCTTACACACTGCACCTTAAGATAAAACAGTCAACAGAAGAATTAATAATCCAATAACTCAACTCAAAATGAAGTTGACGACACAATTAATCAGGGCAAGACCTGCTCATAGTACGTTCCACTTCTGTTACTCTGTCTGCTCCTCTCTGTCAGCCATTTCATCAGCCCCTGGATGTAGAGAAAACTGACAATTGTCAAATAAACAATACACAGTATTTGCAGCCTTAAAGGTGCAGTGTGTAAGATTGTGGTCATTTTTGTCACTTTTAAATATATTACAAAACAATTACATAGTGACATTTTCATAAATTTATAATCATCTAAATGTATTATTTTTTCCCCCATTACCCTTACATGAGCCCATTTATGTATATTTACACGAGGAGCGGATCCTCTCTATGGAGGCCCGTAGAGAGTACAGTAGCCCTGAGTGGACGTACTAAACATCCTTTGAGTTTTAATGACAACTGAAGTCGACCATGAGGTTCTCCTGCATGTTCAGAAGGGTGAGGGTGAGGTGATGGATACAACATGCAACTTCACCTGTAGATGTCACCAAATCTTACACACTGCACCTTTAGCAGTGACTTACAGTATATGATATATATTTAGGCCACAGTTGTAGGGTTATGAGGCACTTAAAAACAATGTTGTGTCAGTGTCAACCGCTTATGCGGAAGTGCCTGTTATGGCGTATTTCTGCCAGTCCACATTTGGCCATGTGGGTTATCAGTGTTGTGGCCAGTGACACTGTACAAGATGGTTTCAAACCAGTGACCCTCCAAAGGTGACTGCTCGAAATACTGATCCATTGCCACCCACTTGGAAGCCTCTGCACATAAATGATGTTACAGCAGTTGAGGTGTGCTCGGTGAGCGGTTGAATGTATTGAAAATAGATTGTTAGGCGGAACATGCTCACATTCCTGTGGATTCAGAAACACTGGTGGAAACTCCTTTTAACGAGAAACTGCTCTAATCGTCGCAGGGAGAGCGAGAAGACAAAGCTGCTGATCTCTCAGCAGACACAGAAGGTCGTGGAGAAGGAGGCAGAGACGGAGAGGATCAAAGCTGTGATAGGTGAGACACAAAACAGACGATGGGCTGCAGCTTGTTGTGGGTGGGCATTTGTATGCATGTTGAATTATGATGCCCTTGTTTTGCAGAGGCTGAGAAAGTGGCACAAGTGGCAGAGATCAAGTTCGGACAGAAAGTCATGGAAAAGGAAACTGAAAAAAAGATCTCTCAAATCGAAGGTTTGTGTCTATTGATAATATTAGTACTCAAATCCTATGTGGACCTTGGGAATCAGCTTATAAAGTGAGAGTCATGTATTTGACCTCCGGCCAGCTATCTCCGGCCAGATTACTTTGGACTTTAAAAAAAAAAAAACACACACAAAAGCAGCCCTTTTGTTGTTTTTTGACTGCGTTTGTTTTTAATCTGTAGATGGTGCTTTCCTGGCCCGGCAGAGAGCCAAGGCAGATGCAGAGTTCTACACAGCACAGAGAGCTTCTGAGGCCAATAAGGTAAAAAGGCGACATAAACACTCATACTGCCATGACACCAAGCAAAGATCATTAAAGGAGTCCTATTGTGAAAATGCACTCTTTTTAAAGTATGTAGTCACAAAGGCGGTTACTTTGACTAGCAACATCTGCTTAAACACCTGAACCGCCATGTTTAAAAAAAAAAAAAAAAAACAGTCTAGCAACCACCCGCGCCAGTGTAGTATAATAATAATAATAATAATAATAAAGATGATGAATAAAGCAGTGGACTGATGAGGTGACCCAGGGCTTCATGAAATGATCATCATCCTACTGTGGCAGTAGCTCAGTCAGTAGGGACTGGTTCTTGGAACTGGATGGTCACCGGTTCAAATCCCGCATGGACCGAGTGTGGACGGGTCCAGCTCCTCCTCCTGGACCCTGCCGAGGTGCCCTTGAGCAAGGCACTGAACCCCAAACTGCTCAATGGCAGTCCCCTCACTCTGACATCTCTCCATTGGTGCATGCACTTTATTTAGGTCCTGTTTGGTGTGTGTGTGTGTGTGTGTATTTCAGACAGCATGTGCAGCATGTATCAACAAGCAAGTAAAAATAACAACAGAGTGAAAAATGGATCTCCCCTTTGTGGGATTCATAACTGTTTGTCTTTGTCTTCTTCTGAAATGAGTGAACAGTACCGTAATTGGACTCCTTTACATTGAGACAGTCTTTCTGAATTGCTTTCCCTGTGTCCTGCAGCTAAAGTTAACACCGGAGTACCTGCAGCTGATGAAGTACAAGGCCATCGCAGCCAACAGCAAGATCTACTTTGGGAGCGAGATACCCAACATGTTTGTTGACTCTGGCTCTGCAGGGAGCTCCATCAAACACTCTGCAGCCATGGACATTATAGGTGAGCACATCCTGGACATGGATTAAGTAGTAGGATGTTCAAGACCACCCCGGGTGGAGGACTATCTGCTGGAGGGCAGTAACCTGGCCCATGGGCTGGCGGCTTCACCCTCTGGTCCAGAGGCTTTGGTGAGCAGAGCTGGTATTTCTCAAACACTTCAGCATCACATTAAAACATTTGACTAGAAAGTAGACTCCCACTACCTCAGAGCTTAGGACTGAAGTTCTGTTCCATTGCTGCTCATCTGCTTTGTTCTGAGGGGCAATGACACCACCTGCTCAGAACCATCATTTAAAGGTTCAGTGTCTTAAGATTGAATTCAAGTTACTCCCATCTCTATCAGCAGAAATGTAACATGAGATAATTAGACTGATGTTTTAAAAGGTTTGAAAGTACCGTAATGTATGAATTGTGCTTTGACATACAATTCACCACTAGATGTCTCTAAATCAGAGCCTCTGCCTTTTACTCTTGAATGATGCCCACTGTCAGTTTGCCCCCCCCCCCC
>JAFBJT010105811.1:23095-37082 GCA_016785325.1 Chascanopsetta lugubris
CACACACACACACACACACACACACACACACACACACACACACACACACACACACACACACACACACAGGGTTTAGTATATTACAGTGGCTTGGCATGATCTCTGAGCTGATATCATGACGTTATGACAGGTTGTGGTGACAAGTGAACAACATTGGATGCCTCTTCAACACATGTCACTGTACAACCCACTGACTGTGGTGTCATGGCAGTAACGCTCGTTCTCTGTGACTGTTCCAACATACAACATCATAAAGCTTTAAAGGTGCAGGTTGTGTAGGTTTTTCATTGAAAATTAATTTTGAACTGCAGTTAAAATTCATATTAAAGGTGCAGTGTGTGTGATTTTGGTCATCGCAAAACAATGACATACTGACATTTTCAGGAATTCATAATCACCCAAGTCTTTTATTTTTTCTCCATTACCGTTAAATGAGCCCACTGATGTATATTTACTTGAGGAGCGGGACCTCCCTATGGGGGCCGCCATGTTTTTACAGTAGTAAAAGTGTACGTGCTCAACTTCTTCAATCATACGTGTTTGTAATGCCAACCCGACCCCACGCTAAGAATGAACTATCTGCATGAATATATCTGAGGAAACCAGAGGAATAAATGCATGCGGTGCAGACTAAACTGGAATAAGACCGGCCAGCTAATCCTCGATATACGGGCCTCAGGGCAATATGTGGAATATGAAGAGACTGAAAGGTGATTACTGCACCATTGAATATCTTTTCAAATCTAACTGCGTGTTAACACGCAACACAAAAAAAGAAAAAAAACAGGCATGAGCGCCATGGAGTGTGTGTTCAATGTGCAGTGTGCATTTCATCTTATCGTGAGCATATGTGGAATTTCACAATCGAGGCCATCTGCACTGCATCGTACTGCTTGACCTCCACGCTGTTTAATGCAAACAGCCGTGGTGGAATTCTTGTTTGAACTCGGATCTGGAATAATCTACCTCACATCAAGTTCATCGCCCCGAGCAGAGACGACCACAGTGTGGCGATGCCGTGGGCCCATGGCCGCGGCCAAATAATCTGTAATCTGTTGTTGTTGTTTCGTAATTATGTGCTGAGTACACTGTTTTTTTTCCATTACCAGTGCAGTTCTGGTCGATGCAGTTTCGATATCGTCACGATTCCTTTCATCATTTTCATCGTCCCCCTCGTCGTTGCTGCTATCGTCTGTCGCTTCGGGGGCTTTCAAAGAAGTCGATGTCATGTCCTGTCATTCACGTTAGGCCTCGTCATGGACTGGATGTGAGATGAATGTTTGGCCTTGATGACGCACGTCCTTTAATGTCCGTTCCATGTCTTAGATCACGTCGCATAGTTTATGTCTGCTCCTCAGCGGAGCACGGCTGCGTCAAGTTGACGTCACTGTGCGTCTTGTCCTGCCTTGCGCTTCCTGTTGGTTTTATTTTGAAGAGTAACTCCCTTCTCATTTCAGGCCACCTGCCCTTCCTGCCTCTTGTGTTTCCCGCCTGTGTGATTGTCAGCCCCGCCCTGTTGTGCTGCAGCTGCCTCCCATTAACCCTGTGTATATATCCGGTCTGAGTCTTGCCCTGTCTGTTTGCCCGTTCGTCTTGCCATGTGCTCGCCTTGATCTAGTTCCTGCCTTGTCACGTTCTTGCCGTGTCGACCAGTGATCATTTTTGCATTTCGCTGAGCTGACACTTTTTTTTTTTTGTCCATGTTTCTTTCCTCTGTGTTTTTCTTCTTGAGACTTCTCTCCTGTCTTTAGCCCGGTGTTTTTTTTGGGATTGGTTTTGCGAGGGTTTTGCCGAGCTTCGTCTTCCCGCCTTTCTGCTTAATAAATATTTCTACTTGTACGTTGCGTCTGAGTTCGGCTTTTGGGTTCTTCTCCGTTTCCCCCGTTGTTACAGTTAAAGAAACATTTGTCAACCCCGAGGCCAACAGGGTTGTTCCCAGATGTCTTCCCCATGAGGCTGAATGCAGGTTTTATTGTTGCGCATTAAATATTTCAGTTTGCACTTTAGAACCTGCCTCACTCACACACCTCCCTGCAATCACCTCCTCACTGGACACACCCACACCCGCGGCTGCACCAGTAAACGTCCACTCATCAGCCCCGTATAACCTCCAGTCTCACACACGGCACCGGCTCGTCGTCTCAGCACACTGACCAGCATTCAGCGTCTTGCTTTCCCGGCTCTGACCTCGCTTGCCCCTGACCCGTTCGTGTCTCTTGGGCCTGGTAATCTGACCTTTGCCTGCTCCTGTTGGTGTGCCGTGACCCGCTGACTGAATCAGCAAAGCTTCAAAACTGCAATCTTGACTCCTGCCTGTTATGTGCTGCTCCTGTTGTCCACACCCGTAACAGCACTGGCCTTTAACAAACCGTGAGTAACCTCAGTTTGACGGAGTGACGGCTCAGTGCAAGTCCGGGTCCAGACCGAGGCGCAACCTACGGTGCAGGCAAAAGAAGCGCAATAGGAAATGAACAAATGTACAGTTCGCATGGTGGCCACTGGGAGCCACCGACTCCAAAACGAAGCAAATCCCCAACGACTCTCGTGTCAAGTGGCCAACTTCAGAGGTGAATGAAACGCGTTTAAAGCCCGGTTCACACTTTGGTTTTGGTCTCAATTGGTCACGTGTTATCGTGAATTTGTTTCTAACGCACTTATTTTTATTTAACGTTTTGATTTACGCACCACGAGCCGACCCACGGCTCCCTGCGTGTTCAGCCTCTTTGCCCATCGTTGAATGAGCTGGAAATCAGTTCGATTTTGGCAAGAAGGCTCCGAGGGACGGGGCCACGATTTGCCACAAAACCACTCTGCTGAAACCAACGTGACGATGTCACGGAGGCTACGTCCGTCTCTACGCACAGTCCATGGTCCAGAAGTGTCTGTGTAAACAGAGCTGGGTGAAAAACATAAGAGTGTGATCATTAGTGAATTTCAACATCAAGACCATCTGCATTGTATCAGACTGCTTGACTTCGATGGTCGATGTTTTACCACCAGGAAAGAATCCACAGGGCCGTGTTTGGCCAAACAATCTATAATCTGCTGTGGAAATGTAATTACTCACGAAGGAATGATTTATTCAAAAAAATCGTATTCCAGCATGAAATATAAATCATGTTTTCCAAGCTTCAATATCAACCTTAGGGTGGACCTGTGTGTGTGTGTGTGTGTGTGTGTGTGTGTGTGTGTGTGTGTGTGTGGCTAGTGTTCACCAGGGACTGACTGGAGAGGAGAAAGAGAGGGGATACGCATTTGCAGGCTACAATTATGGGTAATTTTCGAACAGCAGCTAAATTAAAGCCCCCAAAACAAAACAAAGAGGGAACATTTCTCCCTGGACAAGTCTGTCACTGATGCACTCAACAGACACAGAGATGACTATTACACACACACACACACACACACACACACACACATACACACACACATACACACAGCCTCCGGCAGCACCTACAGAGCAAATATTGACAAGCAATGCTGGTTCTGTTGTTGAGTCCGTTTGGTTTCAGTAAAAGGAGCCGGGCAGCCTCCTCCTCTCTTTGGTGTAGTTGCACCGTTGCTATGGCAGCGCCATTGTGACACAACCACACACACGTACACATCCCAATGTATGTGTGTGATGGGGACATTGTTCCGATCAAAACATGGGGATTATATCAAGTTATTCCAGGGCGAAGGCTTGTTTAGTCATTATTGTGCTGAATACACCTTTTGAATTGTAAGTGCAGTTCTGGTAAATATGGTTTTGTTAGTAACGGTGCAGAGTGTACGTTTTGGTGACCTCTAGAGGTGAAGTTGCATGTTGTATCCCTAACCCTTCTAAGCATGCAGGAGAACCTATGGTTGACCTTTAGCTGTCATTCAAATGTTTGTCCACTCTGGGCTACTGTCAAAACATGGCGGTCCTCATAGAGAGGGCTGATGTGCATTTACATGAATGGACATTTTAGAGTCATGGAAAATAGATCAAACATTGAGATGATTATAAATTCATGAGCATGTCAGTATGTAATCGTTTTGTGGTCTTTTTTAGAAGTAGCAACAATGACATTTTCATTGTTTCCGGCATTATTGTTGCTATCGTCTGTCGTTTAAGGGCTTGACTGAGAGAAAGAGCCAGAGAGGCCGTGGCTGCTCCGCTCCTCCTAATCAGCCAGTGTCTGAGTCTCGCTGTCCCTCCTTTTCCCTCCCTTCCCTTCTGCTCTGTCATCTTGAAATTGTGTCAATTGGGCCTCGAACAAATCTCCGTAACTGGAGAGCCGTCAGGAGTCGGGAGACATTTCTGAAGATCTACGTGTAGAACTCATGTCTCGAAACCGAGAAATGACTAAGTTATGGCACTTTTCAAATTGTGCGCTTTGTCAGCTCCAGATTTATGGAAAATGACCAGCCCTCAGAAAAATGGCTGTGGCTCAAAAACAACGTGGTGCTGAGAACTTGACTTTGACCCATAAACTAAATATAATGATGTGACCTCACCCGTTGGTTTCTACAGTGCTTTTGAAGCACATCGTGCCGATGCCCAACTCCTCCGTCTTCCTGGTTCATCCGAAAAGAGGCAGAACACACACAGAGCCGTGGGTGGGCCGTCGCCTCCCCGGCGGTACGTGCCAGGTCGGCCCCTTGTGTCAGTCAAGAGGCCACGCCCTCACATATGCGCAAGTTCAAACGGTCCATGGACCAAAACCCAAAGTTTGTGGCAGACTTTAAATGTGTTCCGTTCACCTCTGAAGTTGATTATCTTAACGTGGGAGTTCACAGGGGTTTGCTCCCTTTTGGAGTCTGCCCCCAGTGGTCACCCTCTAATCTGTTATAAGTCTTTCCACATCACTTTGAGCTTTGGTCCATCTGCACCAGAGGCTGACCCTCGGTGTTACCCCAATGTCAAATGCACTGTGGGGCGGTGGAAGCCGGTGGAAGCAATGACAGCAAAGACGTAACTAAGGAGCAGGCGCGGTGACTCAACACAGACGACCCACCCAAAGACGTCTCCGTCCTCTCACCAACTGTCCATCACCAGCAGGGCCAGTCGCACACAGTCAGTTCCCTGGAGGACACGGGCTCACCGGACCTTTTCCACATATCTCTGGGCTGAAGGGAAAAGTTGTGGAAAATTCAGATCTCCTGTGTTGCCAGCAGCATTGATGCCTTTCACAGTTTGCTGGTGGCATGAGAGACACTGATTCATGGAGAATGTGTGCATTTGTTTTTTTCTAAAACAGAGGACGGTTGCAAAACTGCAGTTTGGGGTTCGAACCTTCGTTTTGATTTGAAAAATCTTCTTTCAAAAATTTTTTTTTCATCAATTCATTTTGTTTCTTCAATGAGAAAAAAGAAGAAGAACACAATAAAATACATTCAAAACACATTGAAAATCAACAAATCATTTGTCTTCTTAGCGCTGAATCATTTGGTCTCCAGCTCTCGGCGGTGAGCTCCGAGGAGGGATCGAAGGTGGAGACAGGTCGGCGTGACTCACGCTGCTCTGAGAATCACCCGAGCTGAAATGATGAGCGGCTCTGCATATCAATGAGAAGTGAGCTACCATGACAACTCCCGATGACATGCGTATTTCTCATAGCACGCATACCTTTCTCTCTCGGGTGGCCGTCGTACTTTCTTGGATGACAAAGGCTGCAGCGTTTTACACAAGCTCCCTCCGTTAGTGTTGTTCTTCCAGCGGTGGGTTTACGGGGGAATGTCCCCTTTTCAAGGTGCAGCGTGTTTCACACACGCCACAAGTGGCTGGGAAAGTGTTTCACAGGGAGCTGAGATTTCCCGAGAGTTCGTAAAAGAATCAAATCCACCAAGACACTGGGAACCATTGTTCACAGATCGTAATGTTGTTTTCCATGTGGAACATTTCCCATCCATTCTCCCTCTTTTACTCTCTGGAAATAGTGTAAGTAATTTGGTTTTGCCTTAATTAACCTTCCACACTCCGTGTTGCTGTTTATTCATCTGTTGTCATTGTCTCACATTGGTGAAAATGCATGCTGGGAGATAAACATCATCATGCGAGTTGTTTGTCACGCAGCCCTTAAAATGGGAATTGTCAGCTGTGGTGTTTGTCACATTCAGTGACTTTACATTCGGTGATTTTACATTTTTCACGTGAGTGCATGACACACTATTTGTAACTTGAATAAATGACAATCAAGTATGTAGACGGATATTTTACGATGTTAAGTAGTAATCACATTTAGTCCCACAATTAAAAGCGGCCCCTCGAGAGCGACCGTGATGCTGATGTGGCCCTCGATGAAAACGAGTTTGACGCCCGTGTTCAACCTCTTTATCGAGGAGACAGGAGGAGGAGTTCATATTTATACAATATTCATGAATGCACCACAGCACGATTATATCAACAAGACCAGACTGGATGTTTTGATCAGCATGTACGCAAGTACGGACACATGTGCTGTATATTAATATTGTACGAGCGCATGTGAACGCATCAGATCCGGTTCTTACAATGATCTGATTCCTCCCAGTTATTCGATTTGTACGACGTCACGTAAACAGGCTCCATGTCGCGCTCGTTTTTTTTTGTTGTTGTTGCAAGAACACAAAAAATTCTGGGATGGAAAGATGCCGCATACGACAGGGGTCCTCTGGGACTGTAGAGACACCCACACAAAATACACTTAGATCGATAAATAAAAAGTTAACAATACTATTGACAAGAATATTCATATATTCTATAGATATGAATATTCATATTTGAATACATATATTCTCTCCCTTACGAAGGAACTAGTGTTTCACTTCCTCCCTTCTGTATTGTGTACAGTCGTATTTCAGACTTGTTTTGTTGTTTATTATATTTGTTGATTATTTTCTCTCTCTCTCTCTCTCTCTCTCTCTCTCTCTCTCTCTGCCAATCAGCTGGTGCACACATCCTGTGTGGTATCATATCAATGAACCCTCCGTCAGCCCCCATCACTCCTCCTCCGTCGCACACTGGCAGGATCCCAATCCACACTACCCCGTCCTCCCTCCCTTCCTCGGGCACACACACACACACACACACACACACGCACGCACGCACACACACACACACACACACACACACACACACACACACACACACACACCTATAGAGTGCCTCCACTCTAAAAACCACTCAGTGAGTGAGTGATAGAAGTACGGGCCTCGTGCCGTGTCACACACACACACACTGCGAATTATCATGTCAGCCACTATGACCCCGTTGACCCAGTCCTTGCGTCACATGCACTTTAGCCAGGTGAGTTGAATTTTACGATTCAGTTCAGAACAAATTGAAACTGGCAACACATTCGTTTCATGCCTCTGTATCAAATCACAACTTGGTTTTAAACCGTATCTCTTTGTATAAGGCAGAAACTAGCATTTTATTCTCTGCTATTACATCTGAATTTGATTTGTGATCCCTTGAAAATAGGGTGAAACATTTAATGGGGGTTAAAAAAAAGGGAATTTGTGTGTGTGTGTGTGTGTGTGTGTGTGTGTGTATGTGTATCTGGAGTGATGGTTTGTGTTGCGAAGCTCAGAGAGTGAATAATGTTCATCACCAGTTAGTTCCCTCTTGTAGGAAACAGAGGAGCAGACAACCGTTTCTCCCTGATTCCCCAGTGTGACAACCCCCGTTACCCATCTCCTTAAACCCCCCCCCCCCCCCCCCTGACACCCCCCCTCCTCTGACACACACACACACACACACACAAACCCCCAGGGCAGTGGGAGGTCACCGCACTCTGTGCAGCAGAGACAAAGTATTGAGATGCCAATTGTCCGCACGCGCTTGTGTGGGCAGGCGTGCTCCATGTTTGGGAACGGAGAATTCAAGAATGTGACAGGCTGGGGGGGGAAGAGAGAAACTAGGGGGGGGGGCGGGGGCTGTGGAGTGGTTGTTACATGGGGAGTGCGGAGTTGGTGCCATTGGCACGGCATGTTTTCCTGGCGTGCGTGTTTTTGGCCTGGTGGCCGCCTTCATCCCGGTGATGCAATTGGGCCGCCTGCGACTTGGCAGGCGGCCGCATTTCCTCGCTACTGCCAAGGCCGAGGAATGTCATCGGCATGCGGCTGTGGTTTTGCCGTGGGCCCCTCTGGGGTTCAGCCTAGGGTGGGGGGGGGTGGGGGGGGGGGGCGGGGGGGGTGGGGGGGGGCGGGAGTGGGGGGGGGGGGGGGGGGGGGTGGTTAGGGGGTACCCGCAGTGCCTGTTCCAGTACCACCCAGCCGCCACTCTCACGTCTGCACTGGCTTCGGGGTTAAACAGTGGGCACGCAGACATCCTGAGCGCCGTCATGGTAATTTGACTCTCGCGTCTGAGGAAGGCGACGCCAAGATGGTGGGGGGTGGAGCGAGGTGGAGAATGGAGGGTGGAGGGGAGAGAGTGAGCCGACAGGGGATGTGAGCACGTGTTTCATCGTGGCTGCGCCGTGCCCGGCGCAACGAAGCGGGAAACCGAGCTGTGAACGTCCAAAGCAAGTCCTCCTCACCGTTATCAATAACAGGATCTGCAAAAACATGGCGGCCCCCCGAGAGAGGACCCCCCCCCCCACACCCCCCCTTCGTGTAAATACACATTAATGGGGTCATTTGAGGGTAATGGGGGGGGGGGATGAGACATCTAGGGGATTCAAAACTCATGAAAATATCAGTATGTAATTGTTTTGTAATCTTTTTGGACAAAAATGACAGATCTCTTACACACTGCACCTTTAACGGCAGCCATGTTTGATCAATATAACATCTCAAAAAGCCCACTCTTGTGCCATCTTCTCCTCCGTCTCACACTTATCTCTGTGTGTGTGTGTGTGTGTGTGTGTGTGTGTGTGAGAGAGAGAGAGAGAGAGAGAGAGGAGAGAGAGAGAGAGAGAGAGAGAGAGAGAGAGAGAGAGAGAGAGAGAGAGAGAGAGAGAGAAAGAGAGAGAGAGCACACAAGCAGGCATGTGTCCATGCATATGTGTGTTAATGCTGCGGAGGGTCTGCGCCACTTCTTCCCACTGAAAGACAACAGATGAAAGCCTGGACATTAGAGTGGGTCCTCTTCATGGGGCCGCCATGATTTGACCACTGGGCAGATTGGGCGTGCGGAGCATCTTTTGAGCTTCAATGACAAACCAAGGGTCACCAGAGGTTCTCCTACGTGCTCCGAGGGGTGAGGGTGAGGTGATGGATACGACGCGCAACTTCACCTCTAGAGGTCACCGAACCTTACACACTGCACCTTTAAAAGGTACCGAGACGATGCAACCCGGTGTAGAGAGTAAACGTGACTCACAGCTCTCTGTACTGCATCGCAGCAGGTTTGAGTTTAGCTTCTGAGCTCATCATCTTCACCTTCTCCAAGTAACTTTTCGTTGGGTTCCTTTTTGCAAGACCACAAAAACTATGGGATGGAAGGATGCTGCATCCTACAGGGGGCAGATTTGAAGGTCTGCACTTTTAGTGACCGCAGAAACACCCACACCAAAATACATCTAAATAAATAAATATACACAAAGTCACTTTTATGACAAGAATATTCATATCTGAATCAATATATTATCTCTCTTATTCGTAACAAGGAACTCGCGCTTCACTTCCTCCCCTCTGTCGTGTGCACAGTTGTATTTAATACTTATTTTTTGGTTTATTATCCTCGTAGTTTTCAGCGTTGCCCTTCCCGCTCGTGCATGGTTGCGCTCTTATTCCTGTGCCGCTGTGACCGATGCAAATTTCGCCACTGTGGGACGAATAAAGGATGATGTATTATCTCTGTAAGCCTGACACGACATGATGCGAGAGACAAAAACACCTGGTGAATGGAAATGGAAAAACCAGAGCACAGATTGCTTGACTGTGATGTTTTAGTGTGGTGTTGTTGTTATGGGCCGTTAGAAAGGAGTCATCAGGATTGCGTATGTGTGTATCAGAAAATACGACCTGCACAAACAGGAGGAAATCAAGAAATGTCTGCAATACGGTATGTCTAAAGGTACAGTGTGTAAGATTTGCTGATATCTAGTGGTGAAGTTGCGTGTTGTGTCCATCACCTCACCCTCACCCTTCTGAACTTGCAGGAGAACCAATGGTAGACCTCAGTTGTCATTGTCCACTTTTACTACTGTAAAAACATGGCGACCTCCATAGATGTAAATGAATATTAATGGGCTCATTTAAGGGTAACTTAAAGAGCTTGATCAAGTGTTGAAGACCTTTCAAAGAGCTTTACCGTCCAGTCACACAACAGTCAGTCATTGTCATTCAAACATTCATACTGGGCATCTATTTGCAGCACGTATCAATGAACATATGGGACAATGTGGATGATGAAATGAAGTCAACATAACTTTAAAATCAGTCATTATCAAATGTGTATTGGGAAAATAATTTAACATTCTGCACAAAATAAATATTTGAAAATCACTGATTTCTGTTCTGTAGACAATACCAGTCAATTTGAATAATACAAACTGTCCATTTAAATAAATACAAATTCTGCTCAAAAATAGAGAAAAATACTTATTTCAAAAGAAAATTGAACTAGAAACGTATGGGGGTGGTTTTCGAAAGTGGGACTTTTATTTTGAAGGCTAAGAAAGCGAGGGGAGGCGGTCCGAATGGAGGCTTCAGATGCAGCTGGGCTCGATGGGTCTCCATCCTCGCATGCGACAGTGTCACACAAACAGGAAATGGAAGCATTTCAAAATAAAAGCAGGTTTCTGCACATTTCTTTCTAGCTTCTTGTACAAATGAGCGCAGCTCGAACTCAACTCTTCGGGCCACATTAAACAACGATGCAGCCCAGGTGTGAAATGCCCAGGTCTGCTTTGACTAATGTCCCCAATTTCAAACCTAAATTTGACTTATATCCTTTATATTCCACTTTGGGCCCCAGAGAGTCTAAATTCTTATACTCTGAACCCCTTTGATCCCGACTCCTCGACACCACTGATACTGAATACTGGAACATCTGGCCACCTTAAACAATCCAATCCAACATGATCCAGTGAATGGAAATATCATTTCACAAGAGGTCTGTTAAGCAATGACTCATTTGATATTTCATATGATATTTCATAACATATGATGTTTCCTTTCCATCTCTGTCTGCGATGTGGGTTCATTGTGGAGAGGCCTCTGCACCGACAGTGTTCACAGCGGTTGTTGTTGCCGTGTATAATGAAGTTTCACTCGCAAACTCTGCTTCACAAACCAGCCCTTGCGGATCATTTCACCGCTTGAGACGACAAACGTGACCAACATTCATATTTCACCTCCTGAGACCTGAGCTTTTGTTTGAAGTGCATTTTTTGACCTCGCTGTCTGAGACGAGTAGAGCCTAATATGTAGAGTAACTAAACTCATTTTCGCAAAAGTCGGTTCTTCTTTCTATTCTAAAGTGTTCTCAAAAAGGTCATGATCACTCTGAAAATAAAAATTCAGCCTTCTGCCATAAGTAGCTCTCTCAAGTTTGTCTTTTATTGTCATGAGCACTTGTTCTTTTTTGACAATGAACATTTTCCTGTAATAATAAACTGATCAAATCAACTCAAAATCCAAAATAGAGACACATGGCTCATGTATTATGTTGTTATCTTGCTTACTATCTATTTAATCCGAGGTTGAACAAATGCACCAATTCCAAAAACTATTTCCACTTGTATCCTCTGCATTCCCATGTAAACATTCCACAATTCCACTACAAGTTTATAGTCCTCAAACAAGTACTTCATTCTTATCAACCTATTAGTTTGCTACTAAAGCAATTGCTTTTCAAATGTGCATACGATACGAAGCAACAGACGTTATCGTGCATAAATACACCAGGTTCAAACATGAAATAGGATTTGGATTTGAAGCTTGCCCATTTTCCTGTCATGAATGTGACCAATTGGGTCAAAGTAAAAAAAAACAAAAAAACAATGATCGTGGAGCTCACGTATAAGGACGCAGGATCTCAGGAGGTGAAGAGACTTGTGTTTTGTCTTCCAAGGACTCATCTACACACTATCTCTGACTGAAGGCTCCATTGATGGAGAGGGGGCTTCAGCTGCCGTTCAGTCTGAGCTAATGGCATCTTTAAGTCCCAAAGAAAAAACGGGAAAATGTAACACAGATGCGTTTGGGCCATTAAGGCTTTTGTGCTGTCAAGTGCAATATGTGGAGTCGTGTTTTTAAAGTCCGCAACGACTTTGAAGGTTTTACGAGACGGCCCAGAGAGATGTAGGGGGATGGATTTTATTATGACTTCTTTCAAGTGTGTCTCAACCTGTGTATGCAGAGGAGGTGGCTGTGGAAATCATCCAGATCCAACGCTCTCCCCCTCCCTTTGTCTCTGATTATGGGTGAAAGGAAGAGTCTTTCTTCAGTGCCACGGAGGAGGCCCACCATTGCCGCTGGGTGTCAGAGGCATGCAGGGAAACAAAGGAGGGTGTTGGTGTATGTATGTGTGTGTGTGTGTGTGTGTGTGTGTGTGTGTGTGCGTGTGTGTGTGTGTGTGTGTGCGCATGAGTGTGTGAGCAAACGCTTCTGCAGAAATTTGTAGTTAATTCTAATTTCATACATTCTCTTGTTTTTTTCTGCATAGACATGTGGATAAAGATGGACGCCCATCGGTTTCAGCGGAGTGGTTCTGAGGCAAATTGTGGGCGTGTCCCTCGTCGCCATCTCGCCTAATCCTAACTCCTCCTGGTTCCCGGTTCATTCAAAAATGGGCAGAGGCGGAACACGCGCGGAGCCGTGGGTCGACTCGTGGTGCCGCCACCTCATCCGCGGTGGGTGACAGGTCGGCTCGGGTGTCAGTCAAGAGACCACACCCTTAATTAATGCGTCCGTTTCAACAGCGATCAAATGAAAGTAAGCGAGGTGGAAACAAAATCCCCCGAAAACATGCGACTGACTGAGACCAAACGAGTTCGTACCAGGCTTTGAACATGTTTTATTCACAGCTAAAGTTCATCAGTTTAACATGGGAGTCTATGAGGATTTGCTACCTTTTGGACTCAGCCCCCAGTGGCCACCCTATGAACTGCAGGTTTTTCACTTCCTGAGTCTGAAATCTAGCGGCAGAAAACAAAGCTTAATTGTTCATTACAGCATGATTTGATGCAATGGTTCATGGACACACTCACGCTGAGACCGACTTCAACATATGTTTCATCTCAACAGGCTGAACAGTTTATCGATAAATGTCTCTATCGTTTCATGTATCATGTATCATCAGTCGTGATTTTGCCACGTGTGCAATTTGAACAATCAATTCACGCACATGAACTTCCTCCGACTTGTCGTGACCCAATCCCGGAGATAAAGAGGCTTCAGAAGCATCTGATCATAACACCGGTCCTCCCCTTGGAACCCCCCGCCCCCCTTCACTGCCCTGCATGGAAAAGTGCAATTCTTCTCCTCTGTGATGTCAAAGAGGAGTTCGCCCTGCATGGCGAGCTCCTTCACACAGAACCTGCGCCCGGGGGAAACCTCCCGAGAAAGGCGTCCGTTCACTCGGTGATGAATTATTCTGCCAGTGATTCATTACAGCTTGGCCTCAGAGGCAGGGGGGGGCCGCGGACCCCTCTCTGCTGCTGCTGCTGCTGCTGCTGCTCCTCCGGACTGCAGCCCGTCGCAGGCCCGTGTTGGGGTGCGGCGGAGACCTGATGGGGTCACTGAACACCTGCGCGTCTGCTGTGGGCCAGGTGTCGTGGCACAACATGAGCTGAAGGAGCTGCAGATGATTTGAACATTTCAGTGTCACGAAAGTTTCATGTGAATGAATGAATGAGTGAATGAATGAGTGTCTCATTATCGTCGTAAACACACAGCTAGATTTCAAAGGACAGTCCTTTGAGTCCGTCACCGATGGTGGTTTAAAGGTGCGATGTGTACGATTTGGGTCATTTCTGACTTTTCAAAATATCACAACACTATTACAGACTGACATTTTCTTGAATGTCTTGAATCACCTAAATGTTTTATTCCCCCCCCCCCCCCCCATTATGCTTAAATGAGCCCCTTA
>JAFBJT010105811.1:41204-77013 GCA_016785325.1 Chascanopsetta lugubris
TCAAATTATCATCACAAATCCATTAGGATGTAATACTAACTTTTGCTAAAAGGACCAGTGTGTTGAAATAGCTTTTGCTTTTGGTAGAATTCACTTGCACAGATCTATCACCCAAATGCAGGTGGGGGATCATATATGGACTAACGTGGACTATAATACCATCCACACTTCACCAAGCCCACCAGCCCTCACATTCTCATGTTCCATTTTTATTTCCATTACCAATAAACACATTATACAAGCTATCTCCTTTTTTATGCTTTCAGAGTCATGCGCGCAAGCTAAAGGTGCTCGAGTGTCCGTTTGTTATAGAATAGAGTTTGTTATAAAACCCCGGCTCAAAGTGTTGAGCACCTTTAGCAGGAGAATCCTGCTGTGACTCCTTTTTTCCAGGTTACAGCACAATGATGTTTGTATCGAGCTGATTGTTGTGACAGATGTTACTCTTCTTGTCTGCTTGTCCACTTTTAGCATGGGTGGCAACAGTCGTTTGCCTAACGTAAGCTAGTGGGGGTGCGCATTCTTTGACGGGGGGCTGTGTTGACTGGGTGGGGCTGACGTGGAGGAGTAGAAGCGATGCATTACTTCCTGACACACGCTCTCTCTCGCTCTGTGTGTGTGTGTGTGTGTGTGTGTGTGTGTGTGTGTATCTCTGTCTCTCTCGCTCTCTCCCGTCTTTACACACGACGGGTGCCGGTTGACATGGCACTCAACCAGCGATCGACGAGCACTGCCCTCGCGATTGACGTGGTGGGCACCCCTGACTTTTAGGGTCTACGTTTTGAAAGACGTTTGCAGAGGTTTGAACAACTAAAAGGAAGATTTCTACTTGATTCTTTATCATCACCGTATCACTATAAGAGGTCTTTCATAGGGCACAGAAGCTGAAAGCAGAAATGATATATATGTATAGGTCCTCACACTCTAAAGGGAGTAATCATGACTGACGTCCACCAGTCTACTCCATCTTTGTCTGCTGTTCAGTGCACAAAGGTAGAGAGCGTTGTCTTCAGCTGCTGGCTGAGGCCTGATGAGAGCACAGAGACTGAAGCTTCACAGAAACATAAATCAAAAACAATCAGCCTCATGTATCTAAAACACCCCCAAGAAATGTGAAGAACAAGAGTCAGGGGAAGACTCACCTCACATTGCGCTTGTTATCGTTCTTCACATAAAAACGTTGCATTGTTCCAGCTTTACATTTTCAGATTAATGCCCCATTTTTATATTAATGGCTCCTGCTGCTTTTCCAGTGAACTGCAGTCTGAGCACTCCTTCACATTCACAACAGAGCTTTTCTCAGCTCGCTCACGTGTTAGTTTTGTTCATAGTGGAACTAAATCAAATAAAAAGGCTACTGTGTTCATAAATTGATGGCTGCTGGAAAAGGTATATATCACAAAGGATGAGTCAAATGTGTAAAGAGTAAAACTAATTGACTCAAATAAATACTCACAAATTAAAGGTTAAGATTGAGACATTTCCTGAGCTTGACATAAACCATTGAAACCTCAAATAAGAAAACTGCAATGATATGAAGTTCCTTACAAATTGAAGACCGGCAGTGTTGGTGCTTGATAGTGTTTGGATCGTATGCGCAGGATTGTATTAACCAATGATACATTTCTTATCAAATTAAGTCAAACTGCTTTGAAAACATTCTCTCTCTGCAAAATCAGTCAAGTGTCGAGGTTCATTCGTCTTCCAGTGTTAAAGCTGTGCTTTTACATGAAGGGATGGATGAAACACAAAGAATGAGCCTAAGCTCAACACTGAGATCCTCAGACAGAGGTGGTGCAGCCCTGAGCTGGAGAGGGACACAGGCATTATATGCGCAGTTTGCTTCTGGCTTAACTGCAGGGACATGACTCACTATGTCTACTTTCTAAGAAAGAATGGTGTGAAAATCCTTGTAACATTATGGTCTGCTCATGCAACCATACAACCACGTATGAATCATTTGTTGAAATGAAATGAAGCAAGAATCAAATAGAGATCATCAGAATGTACAGTGTAAACTCCATGGACATGAAGTAGTTCTGCACCTCAAAGGATGATATTGCAAAAGCCCACAATAGAAACCTTTCCAGCCTGAGGTCTCAGACACGTGTCAGCCACGTGAGATCCGAGTGTTGTGGAGTTAGAGTGGACCATCAACTGTGTCCTGATCCAGACAGAAAGGTCATTTGGACCATTTCTCCATGGGTCTGTGTTGTGACTGCATTTTCCTTGTCTGTACCTTTTATTTTATTTTTTTTAATATGGAAGGACAGGTTTTCGGTGCTTGGCAACTGCTACTTCCTCCATTAGGGTAACTTTGCCTACAGTTGAGTATGTAACTTAATTGTTCCTTTTTGGTTTGATACATCTGTCAACAAAAAGTCCATTAACGCGCAATGACAGGAGGCGGCGGCGAGCGGCAGGTTGTGTTTACTGGCAGCGGCGGTGATCTTGCCTGGATGGATGAGGACAATTTATCCTCATCAGAGGGATTCAGAGGCAGAGCCACTGACATGGTGCTGTTTACTGTCACTTTTTGACATTGCATTATCTTGTGTAATGAGTGAATGTATATAGTATTAACACTTCTATTTCTGCATTGGGTAAGATGATCTAGTTTGTTTTGTGTTAGATTTGTTTGAATACTTTGTGACATAGATATTTAGATGAAATGTTCCATATTTGTATTACATACCAACAATATACTTATAGTTATGCATAAAATTGTGTACAAATGAAATACTATCAAAATAGTCTGTTAATAAACAGCTTATATAGATATATTGCATTCTTACGAAACAATATTATTTCAATTTCTCTTATATGCTATGTGCCATATGTCATTCATAAAATCAACCTTTTATATGTTGGCCTTCAGTTATCAGAACTGTACCGTCACATTGCTACACAATGGCCAAATCATAGACATGAACCATCCTAATGACAAAATAAAGGGCTTACTCTTAGTCAATAGTAGCACATCTTATAGCCAAGTGATTAAAGACATAAACAATTGACATAACATTAGTATATTATTGTTTATGATTTATTTTCTGCCAATAACAACGGAAACATCTCATTCTTGAACAATGACTTGAGAGATGGCCACACGTTCATGTTTCCTGTTCGTTGTTTCTCTATAAACCGTCAATGAGAATAAAACTGCCTCAGGAATGGAATAATTGTGTTGGATTTTAGGGTTTGATTGCTCTCTACAATAACTGCTTTGTTCCCAGTTGTGTTGTTTTTCTCATTCTGTGTCTTGTTGTTTTGTCTTGATCTCATTGTGTTATTGGTGACACAAAAGTTAAAATGGAAAATACTTCTGCTGTGAGACTTATTAAAGGATTCTGTCTCTTTTTCCAAAAGGGCCTTTGGTTCATAAATCTTCAACAGCTGATGTAACCGCAAATGTACAGCAGCATCTACAACATGACTAAAGAAACGATATGAAGAGCAGCAAATAAAGAGTGAAGGACCTCGTCACTCAGCATTCAGTAACTACAACACAGTGTGTTGTGTCATTCCAGAGTTAGTGTAAGTGCAGCCCTCTGGGCACCGTCCAATACTGGGGCAGGTTTACAGTGGAATCTGTTCGCACGGGCACGTGGCAGGGCCCAAACACTTGATTGATGAGAAAATGGCATGGGATTTAAAGCCTCTTCCTGCGCCACAACACCAAAATCCCCCGCGTGTCCCCACCCAAGAAAATATGAGCGCAAATTGAAAGGGCGGAGAAAATATATACATGGTACACTTGAACTTTCCCCAAATTCATTTTCAGGGGGAAATACAATTTGCAGGATGCTTGCGCTGCAGAAAGGAATAGGTCCTGGTTGGGGATGAGAAATGAAAATGAACGTACGGATTGGGCGGATAGGTTTGTATGTGAAACTGATTGGACAGCTGCTGGCCTCACTGGTGCGCTGTGATGTAGCCGACACCTCGGCAGGTTTATTTAGCTCAGCGTCCTGAATTAACGCTCAGCTGGGAAATGCAATGTGCAGATGAAGGAGGCGGGAATGAGGTGAATTCCACATTTCACACATTCTTCTTCAGAGAGGAGTGGGTGCTCGAATCATCGGTTACCCCATAATTCTAACTCATGAATCATAAAAAAAATAGATGTTCTGGGTATATTGGTGTTTATCTGTGGCCTGCTAGATCATGCCTGCATCACTTAATCCTTATTGGATTTTCCTGAACTTATTTTCACTATTTCATACATTGTGCCACCGATCAGGCCACATTGGCGCCGGAGGCGCAAACAAATAACACGATTTCCAGAGAGAGTGAAAGATAAAAGAGAGGGAGGATCAGATTGGAGGATCGCAAACAATGGACATCAGGAGTGCAGAGGCCAGGGAGACAGGAAGAGGTGGGAAGGATGGAATTAGGCAGCAAGGCGAGCAGCAGATCGCTGATGGGTAAACAGGTCTGGCACATGCTGGAATGAAGAAGTGTCCTCCGGAGGGAAAGACTTTGGAGAAAATAAATGCCAGTGTTACAAACAGCCCAAACCAGTATTAATCTCGCTGATAGCATTCATGCCCGCCGTGCATTAGAGGAAATAGCGCACTAAGCCACAGACTCATTCAATCTTCCTTGTGCGCTCCCTGACTGCTGCCTGCAGAACAGCCAAGGCCCTGGCGCAATAAGGAATGATTGAGCAGTCAAGCACACAAGCAGCGCATCTTTTACATTTTAATCAGATCACACAATACGGCAGGTGGAAATCAAGTACGGGCAGGTGGACGGGGAAGCAATTAACTGTGACAGAGGAGAGAGGAGGCAGGAAAAGATGGAGGGGTGAAATTAAAAGGTTGAATTCTCGCTCATCAATGTGCAGGGAAAGGAAAAGGTGTTTTTTGTTTAGATGTTGATGATTTAATTTCTTTGGGCAATGATTCATTTAATGTGGGTCTCATCAGAGCAGTTGATAGTTCTGAAAGTGTCCCGAGCCACGAGAACAGAGGATTAGCGCCATTTTGTTTTTCAAAGAGAAGAGTGACCCTGATGGGAAGCTTAACGGGACCGGTGGCAGGTGGTCAGCTGCGTGTCGGACAATGTGTGACTCGAGTCGAAAATCGAGTCAATAACTGAATGGCTGATCGGGAGACTTGGAGAGGATTTGACCGAGCGGACTTCAGTCATCAATCTTTCAGTGGGGGTGGAGGTGAAGTCTGGGCGCTTTGGGCCACGCTCCTACACAACGCTGAACTTCCAAGGTTCATGCTCTAAGTGTGACAAATGGAGAGAGGGACAGGCCTGAGCTCTACCTTCACTAACAGATGCCACACAGCTAATTATGACAGAGTGAGAACAAATGACGGAGAGTTAATGAGTTGAGATCTAATGTTTACCCGTGATTTCCAAGTTATTAACTTCCTGCCAGTTAATCACCGTAGCTCTGGAAGGCTAGACGTCTTAGTTTGGATATGAACAGCGTGTTGTGCCGTCAGAGGTCGAGGCTGCCGCCTCTGGGAGACTCAGGACTGGAAACAGGAGTAAATGTCTTGAATTTAGACGCGTCAGCCCCTTTGACTTGTAGAACACAGGTGCAGGATAAACGGCTGCACTGCACTGCACTAAAATCAGAATGGCGGCCATCATTAATGCCATTAGCTCCACCTGTGCTTTCCCTGCTGTGACAAATCCTAGCATCTGCTCTGAAAGCACGATTCAAGCCTGACTCCTTTCAGCACAGTTGATTGACCACAGATTGAGGTATAAACAATTTAAAGAGAAAGCAAAATGACATGTCAAGTACAAGGACCGGGCTTTTTAGTTAAAGACAGTTTAACTTACATTTTTACCGAGGATGGATCTACTTTTTATATCTTACCTTAACCCAGTCTTACCACAGGTATCCTCCATGAAACCACAACCCTCTCATATCACTGTTTGAGATGGTTGAATATTTGGTCTTGGGGTTAAATCCTTTTAAACGACATTGCCCCTCAAATAATACACATTGTAATTTTTTCAGTAAAAAATCTAAAAGTCCTTGATTCCAGTAAAGATCATTTCAGAATGGGATGTGTTTAATACACAGCTCGCAGGGGTTGATCGGTAAAACCTGCCTCAGCCTGCAGCAGCAGCAGCAGCAGCAGCAGCAGCAGCAGCAGCAGCAGCAGCAGCAGCAGCAGCAGCTCTCTGGGTAGAACATTGTGAATTCAGAGGGGAGCTCTGGTGATGGACAGGGAATCTTTAACGGTTTTCCAAGCTGACAAGAGAATGTAAACATTGAATGTAGTGACTATTCAACATGCAAAAACAATCCATGAAATCTGTATTTATTTTTTCCTAATATACATTTTTTTTATTTGAGTCTACAATAGATTCTTTCCCTTCACACTTGGAGTCATTAAGAGGTGGAGTGCAGGTACTCGGCTCAGAGCTTCCTCAGCTACGACTGCGTTTGGCCTCTGCTGAAGAGGACATGTCAGGACTGCCATTACCACGGCTCCGTGAGCTTGTTAGCAACAGGGTCAGCATCCAAGGGTTAACAGCAGAACGAGGAGCAGTCAGCCAGGAGCAGGGGTCAAAAGCTGGGGTTTGACCCCTGAAATCAGTGCACTAAAGGGATACTGAGTTTGGGCCGAACACAACCACTCTAATAGATCGGATGCCCTGGGTTCTCCATGTGCAGTCAGTGTTTGCCCACTCCAGATAAATCCATACTATGTTTTTGCTTTGCAGTTAGTAATATCAAGTCAATGTACCTTGTTATGTAACTGTTATGCACATGGCTGAGGAGATGGCAGTGACCTTTTGTGCATCATCTCCCAGCATCTTTCCCCACCCACATCTTTAACCGGCAACCTATGGAGTCCAAGCCCCCCAAGAGCACAGCCTACAAGGGGAGGTTACGGGTATATACACAGATGGATACAGCCACCGCGGAGGGAGTGAAATAGTGGAGGGACGGGATGTTGCTAAAGGTCGCATTTTCCTGCCCCCCGCTGTGCTCAGCCGCCGCCGCCCTCTCTCTCATTAGCACTGCGCTGAGCGAAGCTGAGGAAGAAGGGAAAGGTACAACTTGAACCTCTGTCTGTGCAAACAAGCTGTCAGAGGCTCTTTATGCCTCGCCTCAGTCTGACAGAGCAGCATATGTTGTTTACATGCCACATTAGCAAAATTGAGTGAATTTTAAAGAAGGCCACAGTCTGCTACTTCAATACAGGAGGAAATGTGCAACAACAGCAAGTGGGTCTAATGAAATGGCTTTAGGACTGATGAAACACACTTTGGAGAACTTTTTGCTTATTTTCAAAAAACAAAACAACAAAAAAATGCAGTTTTGAGTTTTCAACTCATAAATAACGGTTAAATAAAGGTGTGGCCCTGTGTAGGAATGGGCATCTACAAAATCATTAGGATTCAAATATACTTGAGTGGCCTGAGTATATATGATATATATATATATATATATATATATATATATATATATATATACACGATCTGTGTATCCTATGGAGAAGGTAAATATACACATATCAATCAGCTGCTACAGTGACATCAAGCACTAAAAACATGAAGTCACAATAGCCAGAGAACTTGGCGGTAGGAATCCGGGTCACAGGCCGGAGAACACAGAGACTTGGGCGAGCCGAGACACAGAAACGACTAATGGCCTCGCTCTCTCCCCGACACACACCCACAGTGGCTCTGGTCAGTGTGAAGACGTGTGACACCCGTATCTCTCAGCCGGAGAAGTGACACTGCCAGTGATGCTGGTGGTCTCGTTGAGGAAGAGACAGCAGCGACCACTGGGCCCAGAAGGAGATGAAAGAGACGCAACAGGAAACAACGAGTCGACCCAGGTGTCGGTCATGGCGACACTTCAGATAGCCACTGATCCGAAGGTTAGAAGAACCTGGGCATGTTCATTCTCTCGCTCGCCCTCTCTCTCCCGTGTACACACACACACACAGAACGCTGGCTGTCGACGTGGGGCTCCAGTGCCGACCCTTTCTTATCACCCTGCTTCGCTGCTGATAATCTGGCTAAATGGCCGAACGTGACAGCAGCCTGCACGTCACGCTCCTTTGCCTCCATTTGTACCTTTTTCTCTTCTTCTTCTTCTTTGCATGCGCAGCGTTTCATTCCTCCTTAGTGGCGTTGAATGTGCAGAGTGGCCAAATGGCCCCGCTGGATGTTCCGTTGCTGTGAGCTGCTGTAAGCCAAGATTTGTTCGGATAGTTCACGCCTGACAGTCTCGGTGACATGCCTGATCTCACTCGCATTCTTTGAACATCAAAGCCGCATTTCAGCTCGCTCTGTACTGAATTTATTCATGCGGTGCTGGTCACAGGAAGTACAGTTAATCCCGAGCACCCCAACATGCTCTGCCTCAGCGGTCCCATTTTCATGAAATGGTGCTTTCACAATCACATTACTAAATATTTATCAAGACATTTTTTCTTCCTTCCATTTTGAAATGTGGGAATTTGCAAAATGAGATGTATGAGTGAATTTAATTTGGCATCCCTGATAAATGAAAATGTGTCCAAAGAAAAGAGCCTTTTCTATGGGACATTGCATGTGTGTGATCAAAAAAGATGTGTCTGTTACAGTGGAAGCATTTAGCAAAGAGTAAATGATGAAAGCAAATAATTCATGTTTCTGCAGTGAATGGCCACGGTTCAACGTCCGTCTGTCTTTACACCATCACTGTCTCTGCTGAACTTTATGTTTGGAGGGGGATTCACTTCTTCATCTTGATCTTGAACATCTCCGTTTCCTTTGCAACAATGAGGAAGTCGCGCGTTGTCAGGTTGTTGGTCTAGTTGTTTAGTCTTCTTGGTTTATGTCATGTTGTCTCCAACTTGTCAGGTCTCTCCCTGTACGTTCTCCCCTCCCCCTTTGTCTGATGTCAGAGCATCGTTTGTGTCTCATCACGTCTCTCGTGGCTTCGTGCTCTGATCTCCACGTCAGGACCTCGTTTACTCACCGGTGAGTTCATTGTTAGAGAGCCACAGAGCTCTTTGTTTTGTGTGTTGTTTATACCTAGTTGAGTGGTGTTTTTCTCTTAGTTTAGTTTAAGAGCCTCGGAGTTCAGGTTTAAGGCCAGTGTTTTGTTTCATATTGTTTTGAGAGCCACGGAGCTCCCACCTCCGCCTCAGGCATTTGAGTCCATTCAGTGCCTTCCTGTTCCTAACAGAGGATTGTGTCTGCAGCACAGATTGCACATGGATGTCCGCCAGTGTTTCCAGGAAAACATCGAATGGAAATACGATGCTAGTAAGTGGACCAATCACTGATCTTGCAGTTTGCCAGGGGAGGTGCTTGTATAGATAAGGTGCACAGAGACAGTCTGTGCTTGTGCTGGGGCTACGGCAAAGCTTTGATGCAGAGACATGAATTTGGCTAAAGACAAATTCAGCCCCAGCTACAAGTTGACCCAAAGCATAATGTCATGTCATCTTCAACTGCTTATCCAGTAATCCGGGTCACAGGGTGTTTCCACTCCATTCAGGGCATCAGTGACACTGCAGCAGGGCCTGAAGAGGATTTCAACCAGTGACCTTTGCTTCCAAAGGCAACTGCTCTAACCACTGAGCCACAACCGCCCTGAACCAAAGAGTAATGTCAAATGTACATGTATTTATAAGGGTTGAAATGGAGTGGTCTGGATTTGTATAGAATGTGTGAACAGTTTGAATCCCTCAGTCAGTAATTGGAATAATTAGCACCTGGTAAATGATGGTCATGATCAGATCGTATCAGGATCATTCAAAGCTCAGCAGGCAACAGTGGAACAGATTGCTCCAGCTCCTCTCCTGATCTGTCTTTCTTGCTGCAGCTCCATCTCTTCGCCTCATCTGTCCTCGTGAGCACACGTGGATGATGCTGTAGATTGTTCAAATAAAGAAAAAGCTAAGCATGCACATGACGTCCCTCTGTGGAACCTGGCTGTTATTCTGGGATGAACTGCAACAGCACACGCTGAGGACTGTGGTGCACAGACAGTAGATCAGATCTCAGCAGATCATCTGACTTACATCATTAAAAACAGTGGGCTATCAACAGTCTATAAAAGTGATGGTGGAAGGAAATCATGCACTTTATGTTATCTGAGAATAATTACACTCGGTGAGGGTGCGTAACCTTTGTTTACATATTAAAACTTGTGTTTTATGACACAATTTCAAAAACTAAGTGGTATTTCAGAGCTGGAGAGCTGCGGCTGTAAAGTGTGTGAGGCAGAGCTGACTTTATTGCTGAGGATAAGTTGGATAGAAAAAACGGCAGAACTAAGCAAACATCAAGGAGCAGGGAACATCCTTGTGATCTTCAAGCCTTCCTTTATAGAGGGGGACTGTATATTCTCAAAACTGCTGACACCTCACATGCACTGCAGACTGCAGCTCCTGCACATGAAGCACAGCACTGGCAGCAAAGCAGAGAAGGGGGAGCCCTCACGTTTGGCAAACATCACCATATTCTCCCAGTGTTTCTCTTTCAAACGGAATATTCCCACATGACACAAATTTGTTCACTATAATCTAATGAGAGCCGCGCATGGCGGCGTGTCTCTCCGAAGAACACTTATCTGCTTTGTATCGCTGCTCTGGAAAGGAAGGAGACAGAAGTGAGGGAGGGAGGAATCTGACAGTGGAAGTTGGAGAAGATTGGAGGTATGATGGCGGGCGGAGCAGAGGGAGAAGGCAGTGTCCCGTCCTTCCTTTGTCATTAAAGATAATGTATGTGTGAATGATGGTGTTCGCTTCTCTTAGTGTCGCCACAGGAGGAGATAACAGCAGAAAAATCCCAGAGTGTTTGTGGTCTCAGCAGGAAGTGGAACAGTGAGTGCCTCTGGCTTTGTTGCTGGGCTGAGCACCTGCTGTCCGGGCTTCTCTGCTGGTGAGGCAGGAGACTGAGGCTCACACACGTTCATCTGCATAACAAGCAAACCTGACATTCAAAAGCATTTCCAAAACAGCCCCTGCTTAAAAAAACCAAAACCTGTTCTAAATAACATTAATGAAGCCTTTTGAACTGGTAATAAGACTGATCTGACACTGAGGAAATGTGCTACGAGTCAGTGTTTGCTGGAATAAAGATAGAATAGTCCTGTAGCATTTATACAAATACAAAATGTAAAAAACAAAAAGCAAACTTGACAAAGAAGCTACATGCAACATTCATTCTTTCACTATTCAATGGAGAACCAAAATAATAACAATGATACTCTCTTTATTATCGACCTGTGTGACCCTGGAGTTGTTGAAGTTGTTCAACAGACCACAGGGGATGAACTGCTTGAACTGTGCCCTGATATCTACCTTCACAATATGAAGTTCAAAATATGTAGAAAAGTACAGTTGTCATCGTCAGAAATTATTATTTTCAATAAAACTCAAACTCTTGCTCATCCACTGACCCTGGCAGCTGCTGATCCAGCTAAGATAAACATAATAAAGGTGCAATATATATTAGCTGTTTATAATTTATTTACTACAACACTGACAAACAATTTTGCCAAATAACCTCGTTTATGTCACTCCCTCCCTAATGTTAGTTCCTGACTCTGTTCATGAACTCACTGCTTAGCAGCAACTATTTCTTGCCAATGAAATCATACGTTTACACAGAAAAACTGCAGGGGAGCAAAACGGCCTTTTGAGACCTGCCCCCTGTCCCTCCTCCAAACGACCTCCATGGGGCCGGGGCTGTCAGACCTGCGCACCATTATTCCAGGAGTCACACACTGAAAAGAAGGGGAAGCTCTGGTTTACTCTTATACTTTCATACCCCGTTGACACAAGAGAGGGAGTAATAAGAACTAAAGCAACCGACTGTGAGATCGGATCCTACATTTCTCATTACACAACATTCCTGCTGTAGATACTCCCTCACAGGAAATATCCGATGCTTCTGATTTAGATTTTATGTCCAAAACTAATAGTAACACTAAATAAAAAGAATATAATTGTAAATGTTCAACCATAAGGATGATAATCAGTGTTTCCCCCACCAACCCTCCACCCCCTTAACAGCACCCGTGGGTGTCAGCCAGTAATAGTTCAGTTCTCATCGTGACTGTTGTCATTTAATGAAACACATGACTGTGCATGCCCCCCCCCCCATGCTGTGAAGCGAGGGGAAACACTGATAAGCAAACAAACATCATTAATAATAATGCAATGATTACAAATTAAAAGCCAACGACTCTTCTCATCTGAAGGGAGGGCATATTTACATTACAATGCTCAGAATGACCTAATAGGATTATTAGTGTTTTGAAATACCGGTCCTCTTATAAAAGATATATCAATGTAACTGTATGGAGACATAGCAGGTGTATACAGGGGCCTTGTAAGACCACCAGAGTCAATCATGAGCCACAGGAACAGTATTTAGTCTGTGCTGTGCTCTTTGTCAACATAGACATAAATAGGCTCAAATACTCACTACTACATATATTTTAAGCCTTATTCCAAATGAGACATTATGACTAGTGTAACTTCAAGGGGCACTTTAGAGGAAGGTGTGGGCAGCAGCTTTTAATATTGGATCCTCCTCTTCCTTTAATTAAAGCTCTTTGGTTGATGTGACTACCACAGTGGATGAACCCGAGAGAAAAGCAACATGAGAAAAAAAAAATTTAAAAATCAAGACTGACTTCCATGGAATATAAAAGTACACGTCACATTGTGAGTTCTTAGCGTTGCACGTTGGAGAAGGTAGCGTTAGCCAGATATAGGCTGCGACAGAAACCGTCCAAACAATGGGAGGATATGGGGAATGGAATTATGGGACGTTGGGTGGAAGCCAACCAAGGGCAACAGCCTGAGCAGGGCAGGGCTATAGATTTGAGGCAGCGCTGAGTCATTAACAGCAGGATCACGTCCTCCTCCGGGCCCCTTGTTCTTTCCCTGACCTCATCCTTCACCTCCCCGGCCTGGAGATGGAGAGCTGGTGGGGCTACATTGAGACACACATCAGAGTGCAGGTTTTCACAGTGGCACACACATAAGTGTGGACATGCACTGAGGGGTGAGTATTAAATTCAGCTCTGAAGGACCTTGGTGATGAGAGCGAGAGTGGCTCTCATAGACAGACAAGCTCTTCCGTTATTGATTGTGAGTCTGCTGCTCTCTCACCTGCAGCTGTGGAATCAAAGCCTCACATCACCAAAACGAACCTGCACACGCCATGATTAGAGTGTGTACCTTCCAATCTCTTCTGTTTGCATTAACAGCTTTTTCAAAACTATGATAATTGATAATTGTTGAAAGGAACTTTCCATCAACCAAGGTAAAGCTGTATCTCACCTTGTGGAAACAGTTCCTATTCCTATTCCAAACATTACGCTTTGTTGAATAAAAGAACGGGTATAGGAACGGTAACCTTAAATGATTTCTGATGTGATCTGGCACTATTTCAAAAATTAAATTAAATAGAATTATGATCTTCAAGATGATTCTGAAAATCAACTTCAAGAACTTGATAAGAATTCTGCTCAAATAAAAGGAATCAGGATGTAAAATGTGAAAACAAAATAGAATTTGTGCTGTTAAGTTTCTCATATCCCACATGAAGAGGGGGCAGAAAATATCCCACTTTCATTCAAACTAATTAATCATTTATTCTTAGAAGGAAAAGAGAGAATGTGGCACTCTTCTCTCTTGTGTCCAACTTGTTCATTCGTTGCTTTGCCAAAATGATGCGTGTATCTTTAATCACAGTTTTAATGTAAACGTTTTAATGTAAAACTTGGCCTTTCTTCTGCTACACCGCAAACTGCTGATATTTAAAAATATTTTTTTAAATTTAGAAATTCTTCCATATTCAGGCTTCCCAAAATGAGATATCAGATTCCACAATTTTCCTGTTAAACGTTTCCTAGCGTTCCAGAAATATTCTATGACCGGTGGGAGCTCAGGGGCATCAGGCAGCAGGCGGGGATGAGCTGGCGGAAGCAGAAAGGTTACTCCGAGATGAAAGGAACAGCATGATAATAGAGCATACGGTGGGTCCGTGGATGATTAATACCATTCTCCTCTTCCATTTGCTGTTCATTAACTCACTGTCTGCCATAATTGCCTGGGCAAAAATGAAAGGGGAGGGAAGAGAAGTTCGGGCTGGGCATCATTAGACTGAATGAAGATGGAGCAGAAGAACAGGAAATTGAGATGTGGAGGGCGGGCAGCAAAGTGTGCTGATTAGTGTTGCAGTTATCTACATCTACATCAGGATCGGAGTTGATTCCTTGCCGTGAAAACACAGCACCATTTTGTAGAACTATCTACCCACTACAAAAGTCTATTGGAGTTACAGGAGTTTATTGTCTGTTCAAATATCAGAGTTGGAATGCAAAGTAAAAGCTTATTAGGGCCTGAGCAAGATGACAGAGCCCGGCACCGTTCTCCAATTTTTATATATTTTGTTTCCTGCGAAGCTGAGAGCTCCTCGAGGGAGCAGGTGGATTGGCTAAAAAGAATAGGAAGGTAGATATCACTCGAGCCGATGTGCATTTACAGATGCAGAACACGTAGCCTTTCAGTTATGGTCGAACTCTGGCAGAGATTAAAGCATTCTGCTAAAAGATTCGCTGGCTGCTCAGGCATAAGGCTAGGAAAAGATGGACACGTGCAATTGGATTTGGGGAGCAGCCACAATGTATTTCAATCTATATCAGGACGGACCTGACAGAAAACCTTAAATGATTTCTTTTCATTTTTTACACCTGAGCAGCTCTGTACATCAACTTTACATGGCACACAGCTCTTGGAGACACGTGATGTTCCAAAGAAGATCTATCTAATCTACTATGAACACAACAATTACAGTACAGCACAGACCTCACAATGCATGTAAGTGCTGTGTGTATCCTCAAACCTGAGTGTATGTCGATATTTTATATTTGAAATGGAAGCGTCATTATTTTTAGGTATACAGCAGCGTTCATATTTAATACCCTTTCAGTACTGTCTCAGTCCCTTAAGTGCATCCCTACTGCTCTGATCATGTTGCCAGATGCATCATTATGTCATGAGCGACGCTAAATGCAACTCTGTAGTCGAAGATGGCTTTCCTCAGGATTATGGGCGGGAGGAAGGTGACCTTTCAGGTCATTTACTCTTTGTCCTCAAGTTGAAATGTACATTCACGTTGAAGGCACTTTGACTTTCCTCAATAAAACATAAGACAGAAGTTTGCAAGCAAGATCCAGTAGAAGTAAATAAATGCTGTGGGTTGGAAGAGGTTCGAGAATGTTTTTCTTTGATAATTCTACTATTCACTTATATATATATATATATATATATATATATATATATTACTCATGATCATATAGAAAGGTCTCTCACAAACTGCACAACAGTATTCCTGCTCTACTTGATTTTGGTTCAAACTCTTATAAAGTCATTTGATATAAGTATTCAATGATATCAACTCTCTGCTATCTCTTATCACCATCAACTCTTGCTATCAAGTCCAATCTGACAGCGACAGAGGATATGTCATGTTGATTAAATATAAATCTAGCCTCTGTGAAATGATGGATATAGCCTATTAAATTCATTTTTCTTATCTCTCAGAAGCCACTTAATCCAAATACTGATGGTAAATTGATGAGATTAAATTATTGATAGGATATGAAAGAAAGTTTAAACTTTCAAATTGGAACCATAGAGATACTCAGGCTGCACATGATCGAACACGGGTGTTAAAAATTGAAGCTCCTTCTCTAGCAAACCGTCTTTGACTGAGCCTGGACACTGTGCTGCAGAAACACTTTACCCAGACAAAGTCTCCTTTTGGCCTGCTATCAAGTTACTCAGGGAATTAACATTAATCATTTATAGCTAATATGATCGGCTGCTGGCAAGGTTTGTCATTTTAACTGCTGAAAGTGACGGTGACTGTAGCTAAAGATAAGAAGCCGACAATTACGATAGAGGCCTTTGCAAATAACACTAAGTAGATCAGGGGAAATGACAGTGTCTGTATCCTTTCATATTTTGCTGCATCAGCCACGATCAACAGCATAAAGATGTATCTTATTATTTGGACAACATTTTTTGCAGTTTCTGGGGAGTTGTAGTTTAAAATAAACTCAGATGCACTGACACATGTCAGGATATTCAAGAGGAGGAGAAGGACTCTGGTAAGCCGAGACAAAACAAGCATGAGACGAAATGTCAATTTCACATGATTTGTGAAAACTACTTGATGGACCATTGTCATTTCTACAATTTCCCACGGTGGAGTTACTCTTAAGAATGTCTGAGAGCAATCATATCCCTCTCGGTAAAGTTCCCACACGGGCCCCATGCCCCACATTCAAGAATGTGCATTAACAAGGTGTACCTCTAATCTCAAAATCTAAATTACTGTAAGTATCAGAGACATTAGCATTGTCTTAGTGGGGAAACATACATACATCAGACATGTAAGCTTTGTGACCCCTGCATGGTGATGATGAACAGTGAGCTGCTCAGAGAGCATGTGTAGAAACCTGAGTCCAAAGTGCAGAACAGAGCCGACTCTCTTTGATCTGTCCTATTTATTCTGCTCACCCCCCTTTCATTATTGTATAATCTTTGGACACTGGACGTAAAAAAAACAAAACAAAACAAAATGAATGCAATGCCATAATAAGCAAAATGCCTTGTGAAATAACCCACCATTTCTCCATCAAACTGATTCACTACTCCTGTACGATGATCATGAAAGACTATGTGACAGATTAGACCCAAAGACTCTTGCTGTGACGCAGCATATGGCAACAAATTTCAGAGATGGATGGAGGAAGCAGCGAACATCTGTGATGACAACAATTCCATTTGACTTTTTGGAAACAGGGTTTGAATAATGAGCGCATGTTATCCGGAAGTGAAATAACCTGTTTCATACACTTTATGAGTGATGGTCGTGTGGTAAAGGTGGATTTATGAGCAACATTATTAACTCTAATGAATTAGAAGAGACTAAATATTTCACTCACTTGTGGAGGTGGGATATTTCCTTTTGTGTGTCTATAGGACAGGTCGTTAGATCTCAAATGTACAGAAAATGCTATATTGTTCACAGTCTTCACCGATCAGGGTCCTGATTTCACTCGCTCTGAAACACTATGTTGGGCTCCTATACCTCTCCAAAGGAAAGTCAGCTCTAACTGATCAGCTGGTCCAGTTGCTTGTGATTGGTCAGTTGCTCAAAGTGGGAGGTTTCCCCGACACTGAATATCAGACTCACAAGAGATGAAACTGAAGGACATGAAACATAAAAAAGCTCAATGAAACTCTTTTTGCATGTGTCTTTCAGCCTTGGTGCTGACCTGTGTTTTCCTTTGCTGCTCACTGAAAACATCTCAGCAGGTGAGTCAACAAAACACAACACACAACAAAATGAGGAGGCTTGAGGAAACCAGCATGTTGACTCAGCAGCTCAAGAATTTAACCCACTTGCCCTGTGAGTAAAAACTGCCTCACTATGTTTCTACAAACAACTATTTTGTAAAGAGGAAATATTAAAAGAGCATGTCAATGCTCATTGTGATGGTAGAAGCAATCTGATGAAGAGAAACAAAGTGTCAAAGTGAAAAATGGTTCTTTGTCAGCACAAGAGTTGTATGTTAATGAATTAATCTGCCCTGTGTGGGGGGTAAAAGGACCCACACAATGCCCACCCAGAATGCTCAGTTGTAGCATTTGGACTGAGGTTGAATTTCCATGTTTTGTAATGTATTCAATGTGGTCACAGGGTCAACCTTCAATAATGCTTTGCAGGTCAGATCACAATCTGGCCCAATGTGTTTTGGGTGTTTGTTTACTAAGGTCAGGTGTAATCTGGTATGAATCTAATCATAAAAATAACCCAGTTGAATATCAGGTGTCAATGGGGCCTCTTTGAAATCTAGTCAAAGAACCATATACTATCGCCCCGTGATGGGCTGTGACTAGTTCTGAGTACACGGTTCAGTTGTCGGGGATGGGCTTGAGTGAATTGTCAAAATGTTTCTGAGAAACAGTGATTGAATTAATTCAATGTATCAAATGTGTGGAGTTAAGCAGATTAACTTGTTTGTGCACAGCTGAGGGCAGAGAGAAAAAACAGGTTGGTGTTGCTGGGGGAAAAAAAGTGCCACCTGTTTTTTTCTGTCTTTCTTTGTACATTCGCATTAACACTTCACTTTCCCCATATCAGAGAAAAATGCATCTGGGGACTGGGACTAACTGTTGGCTGACACTGATTTTATGATGCCCAAGATCTCACAAAGAACCCAGAACAGGATTCAAACAGAAACAGTCGCTATTGGTGACAAATTTCCATTCTCATCTGTATCTACCTCATTTTCAGGAGGAGTGGCAGGAGGACACTCATCCATCTTGTCCCTCCTGACAGACAGTATGAGCAGGGGCCGTGGGCACTCCATCAACTGCTGTGATTGATGAGAGATAAATGATGAAAAACATGTAGATTCAAATGAGGCAGGCCACACGCTAATGGTACCACAACATGAGGAGGACACACAGCTTGGATGAGCCTGCTCCTTGTAGGTCTTACCCAGTGAGAGTGCTCACTTAACACAGACACACACACACACACACACACACACACGTACACGCACACACACACACACGATTAAGTAATTAACTCACTTGTTACCTTATGGCAGCACATCAATCAACATCGTTGCCTGCTGCCTGTTCAATGCTCTTTTTAAAAACATGTTTCAAACACATTGCCACATATTGTATGACCTTTACTTTGTTAAGGGTCCTCAGGTGACGTAAACATCTGAGGTGGATACTGACATTGAATGCAAGAGAATGTAAAAAGGCTTCTGTGGGTATGTAAGGTACAAAATAATATGAGGGTCACTTAAAGTGGGAAAAATACAATAATGTGACAATATGATTTCCTGAGGATAAAGTCATACTTAACAAGAAATACCTGAAACAATGAAATAACAACATGTAACGTATTTGGTCATTGATTACACCTTATGTCTGTGGAAAGAGCACTTGTACTGATTTGTACTTGTCGTGTTATTTATCTATATTCATGATGTCTCTGAGTTGGATCATTGTAGGGGCCCTTGAGCACATCTTGAGTTGCTGTCCAAAGGCATTGGGGGGAGGTCGATACCGCGGGCGGCAAGACCAGGTAACTCAAGACCATCGCAGAGAGCATTTGCGGTGCCATCACCAGCTGCCGGAAGTCCAAACCCATGAAGCCTACCATCGGCTTCATCAGAGCAGGAGAGAAGCCCAGAACTCCAAAGGAACATCAGGGCTTCTCCACACTGCACAGGACTTGGACAGGCAGCTTAAATTCCCTCAACATGTCGCCAAGACCACAGTCAGACCTGACATCGCTCTGGTGTCAGAGGCAGTGTGACTGCCGAGAGAGAACATCAGGGTCTGTGTTTATTCATCCTTTATCCTTTATGAAATACAAAGTCTTAGTCACATATTAGAGCTACATTCACCTACTACAAGATAGTATAAATATCAGTTTGCATGTGGTGCTTGCGGTAATGAGCTGTATAACGTTTGATTGATCAATGTGATCAATTAAATGAAGTGATATGAATATACAAACATTGTCAGTCTGAAAATGGGAGAATACTAATCTGTGGTACTGAGCTCTAAAGGGCTGAGTTAGGCTGCTCCTTGTTTGGCGTTGGTTTTGCCTTGACGACATTAACTGCTACACACCTGAATGTCTGTCATTGTTCGAATTGCACCGTAGATGGGGTAGGCTTCAGGATTTGCAGAGGAATGAATGTGATAAAAAGTCAATATCTCCAGTTCTAAATGGATTTTACTTCATTAAACACCCTTGTCCATGACATGTGTGACAGACAGTGAATGTGTGACAGAAGCGCTAATGCTGAATCACTGTAGCACTGACGATTATAACCCCATTTACGCAGGATGCATAGAGCCGACCATGTCTGACAAATTAACATTTATCGGAGATATTGGGGGTGGCTCCTTAACAATTGGAATGGTGATAGACCTCATGACTTCATGAATATTTCTGAATAGCATTTGAATGAGTTGCAAATGAATATAAAATAGTAATGTGCGTAATCAAAAGTGTACTCAGAAGAGCAATTTACTGCAAAAGCTATAACTTGGTGTGTACAGAGACCGTCCTGGAATAGATGAGTACTTGACTTACCAGAGCATATCACAGCAAATACATGGATTTCTCTGGTGTGTAATTTACACAATGGAGGTCTGGTTGTGTGTCATTTTCAGCCAGTGTTCTTCACCTAAATAGTTCTATTAGATTAGTCATACTATCCACAGTACACATCTTCTTCTTAATGCCAATTTGATTATATTGTAAGATTACTTCCTCTTCAAAGGAGGTCCTGGCGGAAGCACTACCGGTTCTGTCTGAGTGCCTCTGTGGATGCATTTGTGTATAATAGAAGTGTTTCCTCCAAAGGAAACCTAGTTCTGGACTGAACTGATTGTCTGTGTGCTTGGTATTTCTCAGGACCGACTGTATGTCTGCGTTTCTCCTTTCATATCCTCTGTCTCAGCTGCCTCAGCCCTCCTGGGAGCAGGCAAGCAGGCCTGGTGTGACAGGCCGAGCAGTAACTGCACCGCAAATACCGATTTGCATGTTTAAGTTCTGAGAAGTCGGGTAATCTTGTTAGGTTAAATAATCTGTCTTCATCAGTAACAAAGACTCAAACAGTCCCACTGGACCTTTGCTCTACCACATTAATTTGGTCTGATCAGGCCCATACATCTTGCACGACTAGAATTTGGAGGAATTATTACGAAGCCAGTGATCCATGGTATGAGGTAGTCCTCTAATTTTCCGTACCGTAATTTAAAAAGCTTTTTACTCTATTAGAGGCAAACCTGTTAATGACTTTGCCGATACATGATGATTCATTCATATCCTCATTGCCACATCCATCAAGTTGTGTTTCTTTATTACCATATTAATAGTACAAATTCAATCTTCATTTTGTACATTTCAGTGTGGCAAAATATAATGGTTTATTTCCTGTTGAAGAATAGATGAATCACAATTGACAGACCTGGAAAGCTGATGAGCTGATTATGTAGACAAACAGTTCCCATGCACATCCTGAGTGTGTGTGTGTGTGTGTGTGTGTTACATTGAAAGGGATTCCCCATATGTAATGATATCACATGATCAGTGAATTTATGTATTGTCTGATTATGTATATAAACCACTAATGTGTCATAAGGTATCAGTGATATAAATATGGTGACATCATCGTATAAAAGACAGTAAGCATTTCCTGATTGTGCACAGTGCTTGTGGAGCCCTTCAATGCTTCTCATTAAATCCAGCTTCTGCCGACTTGATGTCAAATATCTGCTTTTAGCATTGGAACCAAATGAGAAATCTTGCTAGTTAGCTGCTTAAATGCATTGCTATGTTCACTCGTCCATTAGCAGCTGTGCCCCTCTGCTGGTTGGTGATGAGGAAAAAATGAGCAGTGAATTTTCAGAGCTGATGGACACAAACCAGATGAGACTGTGTCAAAGCGATGAGCTCTGGTTCTTTGGCTGAAACTACACTTAGTGTCTTCTGGTTTCTCATTGCAACTCCTTAAAACTGAAAACACGGAGGTTAGAAAGAGCATGGCGTTCCACACGAAACGACAGTCACTATGTCTTTTGGAGGAAGAGCTTTGAAACGTATAGAAAAGCTCTGCGACAAGCTAGAACCACCTATTATTCAGAACTAATAGAGGAGAACAAGAACACTCCCGGGTTCCTCTTCAGCGCTGTGGCCAGGCTGACAGAGAGTCATAGAGCAACAAATCCACCCACCCCACTATCTCTGAACAGTAATGATTTTATTCACTTTATATGACAAAATAGAAAAAATATGAGATAGAAATAACCACCTCCTCCCCCTCATATCAGAAAAACACAGTCCAATATCACTCATTTAGATCCAGTGGTGGCTCCAGATGTATATTTAGACAAATCTACTTTCATAAACCTTCCTGAGCTGACCTCACTGGTCTCCTCCTCCAAATCAACATGTCAGTTGGACCCTATACCAATTAGACTCCTTAAAGAGCCCCTCCCACAAATTGGTCGTACTATATTAGACCAAATTAATATTTCATTACGAGTGGCTGCGTCCCACAGGCCTTTAAAGTAGCAGTAATTAAACCGCGACTTAAAAAGCCCTCCCTCGACGGTGGCACCCTAGCAAACTACAGACCAATCTCTAATCTAACTTTTATATCAAAGATTGATTGAAGAGCTGTGGCAGCCCAGTTGTGTGATCAGCTGCAGAGCAATAATTTATTTGAAATGTTTCAATCTGGATTTAGAATCCACCATAGCACAAAGACGGCGCTATTAAGGGTAAAACATGATATTCTCATGGCCTCTGAAAAAGGACTTGTTTCTCTCCTGGTCCTGCTGGATTCTACTGGTCCTGCTGGATCTCAGTGCAGCATCTGACACCATAGACCATGAGATCCTACTGCAGAGATTAGAACAAGATATTAGGATTAGAGGAACAGCACTTGCCTGGTTTAAATCCTACTTATCAGACAGATTTCAATTTGTTAATGTCAATGAGGAATCCTCCATACGCACTAAAATTAATTATGGAGTTCCACAAGGTTTGGTACTTGGTCCAATCCTTTTTACTCTATACATGCTGCCATTAGGCAACATTATCAGAAATCATAGCATAAACTTCCACTGCTCTGCAGACGACACCCAGCTGTACTGATCCACAAGGCCCGACGACCCGACTCATTCGATTAAACTCCAGGATTGTCTTAAAGACATTCAGACATGGACGACCCAGAACTTTCAACTTCTTAACACAGAGAAAACTGAGGTCATAGTCTCAGGGCCAAAACACCTTAATGCGCCACTGTTAAATCAGGCAATACGCCTTGATGTCTACTGGTTGTTTCCAGAATTCATAAAAGTAGAACAGGTGGTAGAACCTTTAGCTCCCAAGCTCCTCTCCTGTGGAACCAGCTCCCACTCTCAGTCCGGGAGTCTGATTCTGTCTCTACCTTTAAGGTGAGACTCAAAACTTACCTTTTTGACAGAGCCAATGGTCAAAACTAGATCAGGCGTGACCTAAGTTGAATAGTCCACACTAAGCTGCTATAGGCTCAGGCAATATTGGATTTCAGCCACAGCTCCTTCTTTCATGTGAAGTTGGTAACTGGTGCAAACATGAACCTTGCTGGTTGAAGTCAATTAAAGAGCAGTTTTTGTGCTTCCTTGTTGCTATGAAAAGGCTTACTGGATCTCCACTGAGACACACCCTGGGCTCTGTTACGAGGAGGGGGCGAGTCAGTGTACAGCGGGGGAGGGACCCTCTGTGGACCCCTCGGCTGTGGGAGAAAACAACTGAGGATGCCACAACAAGCTTTGTCATGGTTCTAACCCATTTTCAAACAGAGAACTTTCTCTGGTCTGTTTCTTTCTCTCACGAAACATTGACTTTGTGGATTTTCATCAGCCTTTGGAAATCACAAGACCCCCGGACACACACCTTTCACACTACATGCCTAAAAAGAGTGATTTTTCATAATAAATCTCCTTGAATATATAACTACTAAAACTGCAAAGGCCTCTTTCCATATCAGTTAAAGAGCTGACAGACCCAGAGAGTCCCAGATGATACAAGACCACAGAGCCTACTCCCTGGTGAGGTCATTAACAGCTCTGAGAGAGAGGATCCATCACTGCACAGAGAAGGTGGAAACATTTTTAAACAACTTGCTGAGGCTGGAAAAGAAATCACATGTGCTACATACATTAATAAAGCTGGAATGTGTCCCCGAGACCAGATCTCTCTATGATAGCCATTTTATATGTCAGAGGTATGGAGGCATCATGGAGATGGGGGCAGCCCTGTGCATCGTACTCTGTGGTTTCAGTCCTTGAATTTCCGCTTGCATGTCTGTGATATGAGACTGCAGCAGTAAAACTCCCGACTCTAACCCAGCAGCGGTAAAACTCCCGACTCTGACCCATTTCCATGTGAATCATTCTGCCATATGCTGCTGTGCACACCCAATGCACACGGCGGCCATCTCCCTTTCAATCTGTGAGCACACACACCTCGCTAATCCAATGCCTCTAACCAGGCCAGAGGACACAAAGGCGTGGTAGTGGATTGTCCAGGAGGAAAACAACCGTGGAGGGAACACATATCTATATATGGCACATGGAACGAGAGCGTGTTGCTGATTGAAGCCTGTCGGAGGGAACGCACGAAACAAATACATGAGGCAAACACACAATCAAAAGTTTCATTCTGGTGTGAAATTTATTTTGGAACCAAGTCCAAGCCCAGTGCCCTCCCTGAGGTGAGATGCTATTCCCTGTTGTGGTCAAACAAATGCTGTATCAAATATCTGATTCTAGAGGAGGGAGGAATTTGGTTTTACTGCAGGAAGAAAAAAAAGAAGATAGTTGACATTGCAGCAGCTTTTAGAGCCAATTCCAAAAGTGGGAAGGAGAAGAAAGAGTAACTTCACACTGAAAGCATTGATTTGACTTAGCAAATAATCAGAGCACCGCTATCAACTCATCCTGGAAGCACAGCTTTCACTCGAGGAAATTCCATCAAAATTCCATCTATACTCTCATGTTCCAGCGTAACAGTCATAGGGAAGTCATGCTCAGTCATCCAATCACTGAATTGCAGCCTGGTGGATGGTGCAATAGGTGGCGTAATGATAATAGAATGACAGCATGCAGCAAAAGGAAACTATAATAGATCGGCTTATGTCATTCGGGTGTGGTGGTATCAGTTTAGTGAACATGTTGGAGATAAATTAAACAGATTCATTAACTGAATTAATACATCTCACCCTCTTCGATCAGGATAGTGAATTCTAGTGAAATCATTTTGTTACGTTATGTGTATGAAAAAAATAACCTTTGCATAGTAGACAAGGCTGTTTAACAGACACATTATGTTATTAGAATGACTAGTTTGTGTATAAATACCCCGGTAAATGTGCCCGTTTTCTTTTCTTTTTTGAAACTACAGAGACCCTCCCCAAGGATACTGATAACACACCATCGGTCTTGATCTTGTTTTCAATCCTGGATTCAGTGATATTCAATGATAAATGACCGATGCAGCCTGACTTGAACTTTGAAAAAAATTCACACAATGTTCCTGAAATGGTCTATTAGACAGATTTTTCACTTACGCATAAATAAACATAGTTATTTGTCATATCATAAAATATCTGTGTAATGAAAGAAGCTAAATGAACCAACCGAAACACAGACTGCACTAAATCAATTTCAGGCACGGTGAGTTTGTGCGCAGAAGAAAAACACTTCACTGAGAACAGACATTAAAAAGGATTATGACATTCTGAGAACAAAAACATGTTCCAAGAACATTTAAGTTTAGTTATTTTAAACCCATGCCAATGTTTCTTTAATACTTTTAATGTGGAATCCATGAGCGACGAGAGTGTATTCTCACTGGTAAATCATTACGCAAAATATTAAAATTGTTAAATTATGATGATTTTGTATTTATCTGAGATGAGAGGGATTATTTAGATTTTACAATATCGAGGAGATTGGAGATGATTGCAACATCAGTCTATCTTTGTCAGAGTAAAGTAAGCCATTTGATATATGGCACGAAAGAACTGCAATCATGCTGTTAAATGTTGTCACTTTTACAGCACAAACAAAAAAAACAGGTTTACGTTTCAGAGAAGTAAAATAATACATTTCACTCTCTGGTCTGGAGTAGTTGTAACATGGTAAACTATAACAGTCGTTTCTCAGTCTTCATGGTAATGGCATGGAGGAAAATTATGACAAAAACTGCATCTTAGGACAACATCCATATTTTTCTTTTGTGTGTGTTTATAATCATCTGGATACAAGATTTGTATTATTTGTGTCCATTTGGCCATTCTAGGTTCTTCTAAAACATTTATCCATACTGAAAATGAAATGTAAATCATAGGAAAGCTTCAGAATAACTGAACAATTGTGGTATTGCATGGTAGCGATGGAACATCTTTGTTTACAACTAGGAGCTAAAGCATTATCATCAATGATCTCGACAGAAAGTTTTCTCTTCTCCTCTAAATCTGTGTGTAAGAGGCGCTAAACTACATGTGCAGTGAACCAGGTTTGTCTTTTCGTGTCCCTGCCTGGAGGGATTGCTACAACTGTCCCTGGTTAAACACATTCCCAGTCCTCAAAGCTGTCATTGTTTATTCTGCTAAATGACTGCACCTGTCCCATTCTGACCGTCTCCGTTTCTTTCAGTCCTGCACATTGAGGCTTTAGAAGCTTTGGGGTCAAGAAAGTAATTTGACTTCAGACGTTATGAAGATGGGACGTAACTTATGGAATAGGTACACGATGCTGCAACCGTGTGCTTTCAAGGATGGTGGACCCTTTTTACAATGCTCTGATACATCTGAAGCCGAGTTTGGGGCCTAGTCACTATTTGTTTTTGGATAAAAATGCAAAACACAGCATAAAAACAGGCACCTGTGTCCTGCTAGTTGCTTCCTGTCGTACGATAAATAGTCACATTTCCTTCTCAGCCTTGACTTCTCCTCACAGTTACTTTCACAGTGTAATATCCAAGGCACACCTGCGCCTGAGGTCATCCTGGCCGCACCTTCTTCTCCTGAACTCCTCCCCTCTGTGCTTCCACTGAGCACTTTGTAATTGAAATTCAAGCTCACAGACGGATGTGCCATGGACGCTGGCTCCGACATCGCAGTTACATGTCCAGCTTTCTGTGGCGCAGGAGGCATGAGAAGAAATCCTCTGTCTTCAAGGCCCAAGCACCGCGAAGGCAATTAGAGCAATCTCCCGGCCTGAGTGAGAAGGGCTCCCTGTCAGATAATGCTAATTGCAGTTTTCATGCATGTGGCCCACGCTCTTTTGTATTGCTGTGACAACTGCACTGGTTCAGCCAACCCAAACTTGTGTCTAATTAATTTGGATCTACTATTTGCATAATTGAGCATTTACATCAGCGCGCTGCCTCCATCTTTTGCAGCTGACATCAGCCCATGTTTGAAGACTCATACGTGTCAGGCCATGAATTCTTTTTAGTCAATCAGCGACACATAAGTGCATGACAGGAGTATGAATGTGACTGAAATGAGACTCCACATTAAAAGTCATGTGGACAAAGAAGAAGCACATCAAAAGATCTAATTGGCAGTGTGGAAATGGCAGAAGTGTGGTTGAATTTACTAAAACAAAGTTGTGTTTGAGGCAACAAACACACACAAGTTACATGTCCAGCATGTGTTTTCACCTCCTGATTCACTCACGCGCACATTACATGTTGGCTGTGAGATCTATGGCTATTAAAAAGAGAATCAAACATGTTTTTGAAATTGGTCATTGATCAAGAACTTTATGTTCTTTAAAGGTACAGTGTTTAAGATTGCAGCCATTGCTGACAAATTCATTGGTAGAAAGAAATATTACAAAACAATGACATACTAACATTTTCATAATCACCTAAATGTATTTTTGTTCCCATTACCGTCAAATGAATGTATGTGAATAATAAATTAAATAATGTATATTTACATGAGGAGTGGGTCCTCTCTGTGGGGGCCACCACAAAAACGTACAGTAGTGGACATTCTAAACATCTTCGTTTTAGTGACTAACAAAGTCTACGATAGGTTCTCCAACATGCTCAGAAGGGGGAGGGTCAGGTGATGGATAGAGCTTGTAACTTCACCTCCTGATGTCACCAAATCTTACACACTGTACCTTAATAAACCTAATACCTGATCGTTTGGTGGTAGCTGTCGAGTGACTAATCTATATACAAAAAAAGACATTGGCACATGGGAGCAGCATCTCAGGGGCCCATCGGATTTGCAGCTGGATCAGCCCTGACATTCAGCTCCATCATCATCATGGTGGGCACACATTTCCCTCTGTTGTTTCCCACAGTCCTCCTCATGACAGCTGAGCTCATTTAGGCCTGTGATTGAAAATGTGCAGGAGCGCCGTGGTGCACAGGCTAAGTGGACATTGTATTAATGCGAGCAGGTTGGCATGCTCTCCCTGTGTGTGCGCGGGCTATTCCATTACCAGCGTCCTCCTATATTCTAAAGACAAGCTAATTGGTCTTTGGATAATCAAAGAACCTTTACAGAACATGGTTTGAATGTGACAATGGTTGTCGGTGCTGGACCCATGATACATTGTTGACCTGTCCGGGCGGAGCACACTTCTCATCTACTGTCAGCTGGAACCAGCTACAGCCCCCTCCTCTGGAAACAGAAGATACGTGGTATAGATGATGGATTGATGGATTGAAGAATGGGTGAATAGATGGATGGTTGGATATTTGGACGATACTCAATGTGAGCACATAGAATATGACAGTCTGAGGCCTTCCTGGTAATTATACCCTTACATCTTAGTAGCATTGTTACAGTTATATCAATAATTGCCATGAGTAAAAAGAGAGACTAAAGAACAAACATCTCTTGACAGCAACAAAATCTAAACATTACTATATCCTCAATCGTTAATATTGCCAATGTATAAACCCCCCAACTTAAATCTCTGTCCTTAATATTACACAATCCGTTATATAATATCATAATACTGTTTCCTGTGCTGATATTGTTGTACATGCATGAGGGCACCACATAATCCACAAAGCATATTCATCCTGATTCAGATTATATGTTATTATAAACATAACTGTGAACCAGTTCAATTGCCACCTAACATTATTAATATCATACTGGGCTGTTTTATTATAGAGCTACAATAACTGTATGCATGTACTGTCTCTACCTTTGACTGCGTGAGTCAGGTCACTTCTGTCATGACACACATGCATTGAAATGAGTCTGGCAGGTGATAGAAGCTCTACGATTGTATTTCAAAGCACCGTGATATACAGTGAGCTCCAAAATACCGAGACCACCCATGGGTACGAACTCAATACAGACACCATTTGCTTTATCACTAACACTTCGGTTTGAGTTGTCTGTAGGAAGGTGTGTTCGGGCTTATACGTTTAGGGAGTGTCAGCCATTTGTTTTTGTGTCCAAAAAGAAAAACCGAGAGGGGAAATAAAAGCACCATCAGTTCCAGAGTCAACCCCCCCTCCGCTCAGGAGCCCCCACTGACGCTGTGGATACACTTTACATCTGTTGCTGCTGATCACAGCCAAAATGATTCTCTGTGGCTCCAGGGGCACATGTATGTACCTGTAAACATCAGCAGTGAGCCCACCTGGAAAATATCCAACAACAGCTTCACACACACACACACACACACACACACACACACACACACACACACACACACACTCGCAGTGATATCAAACACCTGCTATCAGACAGGATATTAAAGTCATGTGCAGACAGAGATTTAGGGAATGGTTAGCTGACTTTCTGATTGATATCTGATTGGATGGCTGGCAGGAAATATGCAGTTGGTCCCTCCAGAGTGAAAGTACAGCTGCCATCCCAGAATCTGCTGTTTGTTGTTCTACCTAACACTCCCTGTAATTAGGCAGCTGGTGGAATTCTAGCACATACACACTGAAATACTTCAACACGTGCTTGTCAGAATTGTGTTCATCTGGTTGAACGGGACCACGGGAAGATGTTCTCTCTTCACGAACAGAGAAACATGAAATGAAAGAGAAAAGAAAGTCTCCCCGAAGTTCAGATGAGACACATGTTCTCATGCAAGCTGCTTGTTAAACAACAGGAATACGATTAAGAGCTTTAATAAACACTTCTGTTGTGCCGCAAATTCCACTTAAAGGACGTGTCTTTAATAAATAGCCCGTTTTTCACAGTCTGCCACCTGGCACTGATGTTCACAATGCTTTGCTGCGCACTTCTGACTTCAAAGCACGAGAACAAAAGCATGAAGGAGCCCTGCGTCCCTGAAAGTTTCACAGCGCTGATACATTCTCTGTGCTTTTAGTAGAAATAAAGCAGGTGGACAGGGACAGAGGACATCTACTCCTTCTCCACATAAGTCTGATTCATAAACGTGGATGAAACACTTCACGGAGTGAGCGAGGACTTTGAAAACGCTTTATTTCACCTCTCCACCTCCAAAGTGATTAAATTCATTAAAATCTCTTAATGTAATTGCAGCTTATCTATGGCAGAGTAAATATTCAATTAATTCTGCCTTTTTAATAACTATGATGCCTTCAATCCATCGTGCATTGCCTTGCATGTTTCACCGCTATTAATTAAAATTTCTCTTTGGAGGTCAATTAAATTTCCTTTAACTATTCATTAGCCCGAATACATGGCTGCACACAAAATCTATTAAAAGAGGGCTCGATCATCCCTATGCAGCGTTCCACTGGTGGGTGTGTGTGTGTGTGTGTGTGTGTGCCTGTGTTGTGAGTTGTGGTGGGAGGGTTAATCTACCCCTGTGCTGTTCTCCAGGGTGGAAAGTGGCCTTAAGCTCCCTCTGTGTGGAGATGGCGAGCTGAGCCACACAGCAAGTCAAAGCGGAAGCTCTTTACCGATCTCTGGCGCGCTTGGCCAAGGCTGACTGGCTGCCAAACAGCCGGAGACAGAGCGGGAATGAATCAACACTGACAAGGTGAAGCCAGCTTCGTGTTCAGCAGCTGACAGCTCAGGTGCTCTGAGAGATGGAGACACAACACATTACATTTAAACCATTGCAGAGGGAGGGAGGGGGGGGGGAAGAGAGAGAGAGAGAGAGAGAGAGAGAGAGAGAGAGAGAGAGAGAGAAAGAGAGAGAGAAAGAGAAAGAGAAAGAGAAAGAGAAAGAGAAAGAGAGAGAGAGAGAGAGAGGAGACAGAAAGTTTCCTGAGAGACAATTGAGAAATGTGAGCTTCCTTCTTTGTGTGGGTGTTGACATGAATAATAAGATGCTTCTTGGAGCCTAACGAGACTGTGATGCAACAGAATAAATAAATAAATTCAAACTATTGATGTTTCCTGTAAAATCCAGGGTTAGGGTTGTGAAAATCGAGTTGTACGTTATGTTATATTAGTTGTAATTACATATCACATTAATTAATATGAAACACCCAAGCAGCTAATATTGACTTGATGCTCATGAGTCATTTTGGTTTATTCCTGTTCCAGAGATTCTGGAAGAGAAAACACGGCATTTGCATATTTTCAGTTTCTCCAGTTCAAACCAAAATCAATCAATCAATCCCACCCCTCACGGGCCACAATGATACATATGACATGATGACGTGGATGAGACAAGGGATGATCCCCCAAAAGTAACAGTTAATGGAGTGACTCAGGAATGATCCTCCACGAGAGGGTGAGAAAAAGTGCAAACGTCTTTGAGGGAGGATGTGTGGTGGAGCAGGGTCAAATACAGGAGCCGCATATAAGTTATGATTGTTTCCTTTTTTACTTTCTGTTTTCATTTTCTGCTTCAGTCTAATATCATTATAATGAACCTGCTAAAATCAAAAAGTGTTTAAATGTATTTGTAAGATCCTGATGAAATGATTTCCATTTTTAATGGTAGAAACTGAATATTAGACAATTGCACTAGTGTAATAAAGAGGTGGTCCTCTCTGTTGAGGCAGTCATGTTGCTGTGCCATGTTTTCATAGTAGCCCCAAATAGACAACATTCTGAGTTTTAATAATAACTGGGGGCAGCCGTATGTTATCATACATACATGCAGGGAACATTCAAATCTAAAGACGTCCGCCAGACGTCATTCAATCCTATAGACACTGACATTGTAGTATTAGGAGCTTCTCTCACCCATATGTTCTATATGTACCTACATCTGAGTGAGTGTTATTCATCCATCCATCACTCACATCTAAAGGTAATTTACAGACTCAAATCAATCTGAGCTGCCCTGAGAGAGAAGAACCCAAAGAAAACCCACGCAGGTGCAGGGAAAACAAACTGCACACAAAGGTCTGATCTCACAGCCTTTTTGCTTCATAAACAATGCATTAACTCATAGAATCATATTTATTTCAGCAACACTTTGTTTTATTGGAAGTATGGATGGACTAAGGTTTGATTATTTTTTATGCTGCTAGAGGCCACTTCCCTAAAGATAAGTGAAGGTTGCAATAGCTGATAGCAGAATAAAAGCTTTGGGGTCAACATAAAGGAGCAAATGGTCTCCAGAGTCACTCGTGTGCTAAAAGACAGTCTCTCATCTCAACATAGTCCAATAAATTGTGATTTTGCCATTTTGTAGAGCTTCTTACATTTGCATTTTAAAGTTGAATTTAGTTTCCAAACACCAATTAGTGTTCAAAGCCATGATTTTGCTGATGAAGTCACTTTGTTACATAGTGAAGTAAGGAAAGTGTTGATTAAAGGTACTCAACATAAGAATCCCTCCATATGCAAAGGTGCTTACTCTTCACTGACACTGCATGATACAGAGTTTCACATCACATATACACCCGGTGTTTGAATACCTGTGGAGCAGTAATGAGGGCATGTCTGGGTCTCTTTTCACTTTGCCAAAACAGAGCCTGGCTGTAGCGCAGACTCGAGTCGTAGCCCAACATCTGTCATGTTCGGGTTGGTGGAGCAGTGCGACCGAGCTGCTGCCAGCAGCTGCCCACAGCTGCCTTTAGGACTGGGGAAGACGCGTAATGGTGAATTCCAGGGGGACGTGGGCCTGAGACCTCCACATAAAAATCACACTTTGAGCTTAAATAGCCAACTGAGATGATCAGGCAATCTGTCATTTTAGGTGATCCGCCTCGTGTATTTATATTATACCATAAAAACCAACTGAAGATATTACATTGGGAATCTTACACAAGTGGTAAGTTTGGACACTGCCTTTTTTTTAACCTTTTTTTTTTTTTACCAAGTTTGGCAGAAGGATGGACAGACAATGTGAGGAAAGAGGAAACAATTGCAGCGAGATTCATACCAGGGTTGTCATGGTTACATGGTGGAATAGCACTGTGAGATGTAATAATGTGCTCAGGGTCATGGTACTATATTACAATGTCTCAATTCGTCTCAACTTACAACATGTTTTTTAGCTTCATATCTGTACCACAAATACTTGTATGGGCTGTCATTGTAGTACAAAGTGGCTCATGCAAACCAAATATTCCCTTCTGCATCTGCCTTACAATAAATGCCCCCCACCAACAAGAGGCCTTTATATATATGGGGCAATGTACTTGTCATGGAGATTAGCAGAGCTTTGCTATAGTGAACAAGTTGGAGACGTTAAAAAGATACAGCCGCAGTAATACATTGAAACGGAGAAGTGACTGGTACCTTGAACAAGCCATTGCCAGGAAACCAGCAGGACGTCTGGCTTGATGAAAGCATCAACACTAATCAGCGTGTATCCTTGAGTAAACGACAAACATCCTGCTCTATCGAAGAGAACTCTCTCAAGGTTGTTAATTTAACTTTCTATTCCAGCATTTACGTCTTTATCCCTTTCCATCTTTTTGCTTTTGTATTTTCATAATGATAAATTCTAAGAGCAATGAAACGGTGCCATTATGACTGATGTCCTTATTGCAGAAACATTGCAGGGTAGCTGCTCTCCAAGTGAAGTCCTTGAGGCAGCAGCAGGGGAGCCCTTGCAAAAGGTGGAATTGTGAAATCTCATTTTTATTTCAAGCTGAAATTATACCACAGAGAAAAGGTCTGAGTGACTATTCAAATCACAGGTTTCCCTACCAATTCTGTTACATTGGCAGAGCTCAGAAAGATCTACAATTCATTTTGAAATGACTTACGACCTCCTGTGAGGGGCCCAAGGAACAAAATCTGATCCGACGGGAGCTCGAGGACTGAGCGGAGGTCTCTTTCAGAATGTAGATATAAAGACATAAGAAACAGCTGCACCTTACAGTAGGTGGTACCATGCTAGGCGTCCTACATTGTTGCCAAGGGCTAAGCCTGTAATCGCTGCTACCATGTAAACATGAACTAATCATAACATTAATCTCAGCATGCTACTGTACACTTGTGAAAGGAGCCCATCTGTGAGGGCCTCCTAATTAGCTGCTGTCATATGGCTCAGGATGGAATGGATTCATATCCTTGCTACACCACTGTACAGAAGAAAATAATAAACTGCACGCTTGACTAATCCCCTGTTAGGCTGCAGGATTTCCTCAGTAAAGCCCTACAGATAAAGTTACGGGCCTTCTTGCATAGAGCCACATCATTGTGCATCTTTGAATAGGTGGATCGTCCCGTGTTTTATCTCCAGGATGGTGCTCGTTAGACAAATAGCTCTCATTGTCTTCCAACACAAACAGCAGTTGTGGGCATCGATCAGGGGAACACAGCTTATCAAATTACAATACAGCCAGACAACAGGCAGCACAACAGTGCAAGCACCAGGGCAATAAAAACAATATCTTTTAAACGCAACCAGCAAGAAAAACCAAACTCGACAAAGACCAAAATCCATCAAGCAGACAGCAAAGAGGATGCATGTGTGTGCGCTCGTGTGTCTTTACCTTGCGTCCACCTGTGTTCAGCTTTATGGGTGTGAGGAAAGGGTCGAAGATCATATGGCTGGTCTCAATGTTGACTGGGGACTGCCTCTTTCCCACGGAGCACAGGTTCCAGGCCGAGTTTACCAGTCCCCAGAATGATGGCACTGCAACACAAAAGAAAAGAAAGGCTGTTGAAACCGAGGACCAACTTGCAGTTCATAATGTAACCACTGGGGGCAGGCTCCAAAGGGGAGAACATCTCCATAGACTCCCATGTTAAAATGATCAACTTCAGAGGTGCATTAAACATATTCAAAGCCTGGTACAAATGGATTTGGTCTCAATCAGTCACGTTTTCCTGCCACAACTGTACAGGGGGTGGATTCTTTTCTAACTTGTTTATTTTTTTTTATTGACGTTTCAAATTGTGCACAATTTAGGGCGTGTCTTCTTGACTGACAGCTGGGCCCACCCACAGCTCTGTCTGTGCTCCACCTCTGTGGCCATTTTTGGATGAACCAGGAAGTAGGAGGAGTTAGGCATCGGCAAGATGGCAACGTGTGACTCATAAAACATGTGTGCCACAGAGATAACATGGCCAACCATGGAAAGGTCACACAGACCTTACAATCAAGGTTCTTCTGTTCAGACCTGTCTGACCAACAGTGGCAGTAACATCAGCACGGTTTGACTAATGTGAGAATCTGATGGCTTTTAGCAATGTGTTAGGATATAATCTTATGATCCCGGTAGAATAACATTTCTATTTCAGTCCATATGGTGAGAGAATTGATTTGATGGGGAAAATTAGTGAAAGGTCCCTTTAGGGAAATCCCACAATCACCATAAAAGCACGAAACGTATCTCATCAAGCTACATTACTTCCCGTTGATCTTTCAGTCAAATGCATGTTTCATTTATAACAGGACAAAAATCAGTGCTATGTCATCATTACTGTTTAACCCCAAAGCTTTAGTATTAACTTCATTAGGCTGCTATCCTGCCTCTTGAACTGCACTGCATCCAAAGCCATTGAAATTTAATTTCCAGACATTTCAACAATAAGGCTCCCACACACTCCTGTGATCCCTCTTCAAGACAAAGAGCCATATGTCCCCGGTCTCACACTGCAGCAGGAAAGGCCCAGATGAGAATCAAGAAGCTTAGCAGGCGAAACTAATCTGCAATGACTTTCAGCAATCTAGTCCAAAGCTCCCACAAAATGGAGGAGCTATCACAGAGCCGAGCGAAGTGGAATCAGGCTGTAATCAGTTAACACGTGGACTATAAGACTGAGAGGACAGGGTGGCACAGTCAGAGGATGTCGGCACTGTGAGTGATAGGCATCTCATGCAGTCATTCTCTTATGTAACTTGGC
>JAFBJT010105811.1:81882-95227 GCA_016785325.1 Chascanopsetta lugubris
ACACACACGCAGACGATGGCTGGATCCATGCAGAATTCATTCCCTCTCTCTCCCTCTTTCTTGTTCTCATCGAAATCGCTGACATGACACTTCCTGGCACGGTCCATTTTCCTCTCTGGCTGCGATGACATCATTCATACCATGCAGCTCCAGTATGGTTCAGGATTGTTTACCATCCATCACAGGAGTCGTCATCCCAGGAGGCTGAAACCTTTGGCTGGAGTCATGTCAGTGGTGCACTTCATATCCAGCAGATCTCTCCTGGCTCTTCTCATTCAAATCACCATTGGGGATTCAATCCCGGCCCCTTTTTACGGCTACATGTTTCCTATTACTGAGGCTCACTCTTGATGTCCGTTCCTTTCATCCTCCTCACCAAAAACGACAAACACATTTCTCCGTCCGCCACGGATTTCACTTCATTTGTCACATCATGTAAGAATCTCTCACCCAGAGACACAGGCGGCGAAGGCGAAGGGGGATTTTTGGTCTTTCTTGGCCGAACATGAACCGATTCGAAGGGAAAGTTGTGGTGAAATAATGATGGATTAAAATTCGGCTGTAAAAATATTTGCGTTTCTCACATCCCCTTCACGCCGCTGGTCAGACAACTGGTCGATCTCGAAAGCCAGCAAAGTGCGCACGGTGACGATACGTCCAATATGATAGATATGTTTCCATCATCTCCTCTCCTCCCCCCTTCCACCGACTTCACTACGATGCCTCAAAGCTAAATGTTACATTTCATCATTTTTCCATTCTTTAATTTTCACCACAGAGGCTGACATGTTTTAAGAGGTGCAACCTAATATTGCCTGAACTCCAGGACCTACCACAAAGATCTCTGGGTAAATGGGGAGGGAAGGAAGTGCACAGACAGGAGGATGGGCGTGGAATGGAAAAGTGCGCAGTAACTTGGCTGCAGCTCACGCCCTTAAGTAACAACACATGGCGCTGGAGGAATTCCTCATACGCGGACGCTGGGCGCGAGCGAAAGATGGGAAAGCGCTGTCCGCTCCCGCTCGCCGGCCGGTTCCGAGAGGGGGAAGCTGATAAGGCTCTGCCGTACCTAACTCCTTTCCATGTTCTCATCCTGGGTACAGGCATCACAATGGGCATGATTCATGGGGGTAATTCCGACAGCTACTGACTTGGCTCCTGCCTGCATTTGGGAAGAATGTGACCTCACAATACGTCTCTTTCAGGCCCATCCCTGTCTGACTTGGACCAGCCTTTCCTTGAAGCCCTCGTCTGTTAAAGGCTGCAGAGTGAGGACAAGGGAATGCAGCGGAGAGGCAGGGAGGAACCTATTACTCCTCCTTCCCCATCGTCCCTCTTCCAACATCACTCGCCCCGCCTTGTCTCTTAATGCGCAGCGAGGGCAGTTTGAAACAATGAAGCCGAGAACCAACCACCCCGACCGCCGCGGAGACGAGCCGACGGCTGTGATGCCACGGAGGCCCACCGCAAGTCTAACCCGGGGGCGGGGGGGGGGGCAACCTACGGTGCAGACGGATGACGTGACGAAAGACTTGCAGTTCACAGGGTGGCCACTGGAGGCCCACTCCAAAAGGGAGCAAATCCCCGCAGACTCTCACGTTAAAAAGGTCAACTTCAAAGCCTGTTGCAAGCTACGGTTTTAGTCTCAATCAGTGACCTGGATTTTTCTAACTCGCTCATTTGTATTTGATCAACGTCGAAGTTGTGCATAATTAAGGGCGTGGCCTCTCGACTGACACCTGGGCCGACCGGGTAAGTACGGCGGGTGACGCGTCGGCATCACGAGCCAACCCACAGCTCCGCCTCTTGGCCTGTTTTTGGATGAACCAGGAAGTGGGAGGAGTTAGGCTTCGGCAAGATGCCGACGAGAGCCTCGCCCACAATTTGCTTCTGATGCGCTCTGCAGAAACCAACGGGTGACGTCACGGACGCGACCTCCGTCTTTACATCCAGTCCTATGTTCTCGCCCAAGTGATGACGCGGGCGAAAACACGTGGCGATGCAAAGAGAGCGACGCGGCTCCCTCTATCTGGCGCTTAAACAAACGGCAATCATCACGGGTAATTAGCGAGCTGTATTACGCCATTTGAAGCTCGGTTAGTTCCCGGTTACATTCCATCTGTCACACACACAAAGGCCCTTGCTCTCTATCCGCAGTCGGCGCTGAAATATAAATTGCTCCGCCGAGTGGCTCAGGCAAAAGTGGGCGTACGATGGATGGAGCATAGAGAGCATCATCGCAATCACTGCCAAGGGTGAGTTAAGAAAACACGTGGTTTACACAGGCCTTTACCAACGATAAGGATAGATTAGCATTTTTCTCACGGCCCGGATTAGTGCATTCTTCATTTCCAACAAGACGAATTGCAGACGACATGAATTGGAGCCATGAATACATTTGGCCTTTTCATGAGTTTAAGTCATCACAAGTCAACTAAATGACCCTGGGAGAAACCGGACACAGAAAGAATGTATGTAGGCAGACCTCTGGTAAATGATGGCTCTTCCATATAGATCTCTGCTTAAACGTGAGTTACTCTAGCGCTTTAAAACGTTCAGGGGGAAAAAAGAAATAATAATAACGCCTCGGTGGTCTGATAAATCTTGTTTTATTCAAGCCGTTCACCTCTGCTCCATTTCACTTCACTCCAGAGGAAAACAAGCGCACGGAGCTGCACCGTCATCCCACACGGAACACACATGATCATAAACACATACAATTTGGCGAGTGCTGGCATGCCCGCACTGGCGCGCGCACACACACACACACACACACACACACACACACACACACGCTCTCACACTCATACCACACACATAAAAGGGCGTCGACGCGTTCATAAGCAGAGGTGGTTCTGTCATGTCACCCTCACTCTCACACTGTGCTGCAGTGTGGTGCTGCTGCCTCCTCGGAGGAGAGAGTATGGTGTGATGATGTCACCTCTGGCATGACCACGCTGTCTGAAAGACTTTTCATTCGCCGCCCTCACTGAATGAGAGGCAGACATTACTCAGACGAAGAGTGGAGACTGTTCTCCGAAGCTAAAGCTGGTATTTGTTAGTCAGAGCCGAGCCGCCGTCTGTTGATCAACACGACGTGAGAGCCGATGGTTCAGACGCCCCCCAGGACTGGGCATTTCACGGTGTTAGTCAAAGTTAGGCCAAAATATGTTTTATTTTGAAATGCTTCAGTTTCCTGTGTGTGCCGTTTTGTCGTGCTTGATGTTTTACATGTTCATCGTGCCCAGCTGCGTCCAGTTGCCTCCGTTAAAAGAACCCCCCCCCCCCCCCCCCCCCCCCCCCCCCGTCGCTTTCTTGGCCTTCAAAATAAAAGTCCCACTTCGGAAAACCACCCCAATTCCTTTCCAGTCCAATTTCCTTGTGAAATGTTTTTCTGTATTTCTGAGCATCAGGGAACTGTTTGTATTTATTCAAATGTACTGATACTGTCTACAAAACAAAACTCAAATATTTTGTCACTTCAAAAAATATTACAAAACAATTACATACTGACACAATTTATAATCACCTAAATGTTTTATTTATTCTCCATCACCATAAAATTAGCCCATTGATGTATATTTACATGAGGAGTGGGTCTTCTCTATGGAGGCCGCTATGTTTTTACAGTAGCCCAGAGTGGACATGCTAAACATCTTTTGAGTTTTAATGACAACTGAAGTCGACCATAGCTTCTCCTCTGTGTTCAGAAGGGTGAGGGTGAGGTGATGGATACAACATGCAACTTCGCCACCAAATCTTACACACTGCATCTTTAATTGTCTATCATTTCAAGTATTCTTTTTTCTTTTTTTTTTTTTTAGTGAAGAATATCAAATGATTTTCCCGACACACATTTGATAATTACTGACTATAAAGTTATGTTGTTTTCACATCCATTTGAGTTTCTTGATAAGATGGTGTTTGGAGCAACTGCTAATGAAATAGAGATGATATAGATAAAACATAAATAAACAATAAATAAAAAGCCCATGAGATGCTTTCAATCATTTCACTGAATGATAACAACAGGCCTCGATACAAACAAAGTTTGTTTGGCCCCCGATAACAATCTGGGTTTCTTATGCAGCCCCCTCGGAAAAAGAATTGTCCACCCCTGAACCCCACAATCAAATCCTCAGTGTGTCGCCACGCCACTCACGACTCCTCCCTGTCACTCACGCTGGCTTTACCAGCTGCGCTTGCACCGCCTGAAGCCGGCCGGCGACCCGGTCTGCGAAGCGGCGAGTGGGGTTAGTCATAATAGAGCTTCATCTGGCCATCAATCTTCATGCTCTCCCTCTGCGAGCGCCGAGCGCTGCGTCTTGTGTTGCACCTAAAAGCTTTGGCGCTAGCTCCGCCGGGCCTGTGATGAATTGATTGCTCTACGAAGCCTGTGGAGAATGTTTGGAGATCCTGATCCATCCTCGCTGTTTGTCACTGTGCATTAGCAGTGAATGGGGGAGAGGAGGGGGGAGGGGGCGGGGGGGGCGGGGGCGGGGGGGCTGTGGGGGGGGTCTTGGGGGGGGAGGGGGGGGGGGGGGGGGGGGGGGGGGGGGGGGGGGGGGGGGGGGGGGGGGGGGGGGGGGGCGGGATTCCTGAACGCTGACTCATAAGATCCCTGCATGGGCAAGCACCTTCGAAATACAATTTCGCAAAGAACAGCAAACTGGAAATCTAAATTGCCAACCCATTTACAACTTTTTTTTTTGGGGGTGGGTGGGGGGGGGGGGGGAAAAACAAAAGCCAGATGCATTTCGTGGCAAACAGTGTGTCAGTAGTTAAATGAAATAGACTGTTAAAGGAGCATAAAATAAGAGATTTTGGGCAATTCATCAAATGCATGCACTCCCTGCTTTTCATCAGGCAAAAGGAGAAATGCTTCCCTAAGTTTGGACACTCTGTGTCCAGCCATTGTTCCTCGGCTCCGTCATTTTCTTTACTGGGCAAAAAGTCCACTCAGATTGTGACGACACAGCAGTTCTTTCATCGGCACAGCTCATTTTGAGTGTCACACACAAACAAATCTGTAAAGCCCTACGTGGATATTTACATCAGATCCGTTATCCGCCGTAAATATCTGCATTCAGTGTTGTAGGCATGCCTCCCAATCTTCATCTGATATCGTCGTTATCTCACCTGTCCTCCACATTCCTGCTCCAGCTGACTGTTGAACGGCAAAGTCGCATAACGGAACGACAGAGCGCTTCATGAGAAAGTTCACCGGGCCTGTGGGGAAGGACGGTGTCGACACTAAATCCATTCAAATATCCCTATTTTTGAACGATGTCTAGACATAAAACACATTTTACTAGAGACCAAAAGCCACAGCTTGGTTCTGCAAATCTGCGCTTGGTTTTTGGATTTGCCAAAAAACGCTCTGCTACATATCAGCGTTTGCACCCTTACAGCTCCGTGCCAGGCACCTTGCACGGAGCCCACTTTGATTCCGCAGATGAGAATATGAATGATGATGTCATGTACTTGCCTCCAATAATGTCTTTGTGCTGGTGAAGAGATCGTCTGCTGTCATAAAATGTTTATATTAGTGTCTTTTATGGGATGTTCCTTGTAAACACGAGCGTTTGCAGCTTCGTAAAAAATTAGAGTGCAAATGAAGGGGTTTGTGGGGGGACTGACCACCTATTTTCCACACACACACACACACACACACACGCACACACGCACACACGCACACACACACACACATCTGCAAACAAAATCAGTGTGCTCCACCATCAGCATTCGCCACACGATGATGTCACATGCAGCTGGGTAATGGTGACTGTGCATTCAATTAAAAACGTTTTCTTATTATCCCCATTTAAAGCCTCCTTTTAATGTATTACTGGCACACATCACCTCCAGTGCTTCAGCTCACTGACTTGCAAGTAATGGATCACATTGTGAAATACAAACAGCGATAAGAGTCCAGACTTGTTGCACCTGCACTATCGGAAAGATCAGCAAACATACGTTTCAAGAAAGCATTCAGTTCAAGCTTATCACTCAGTGGTGATGAATTTTTTTTTTTTTTTTGTGAGTCATCAGTGCGATTTTGCCGACTGCATCACTTCCCCTCTGGGGCTTCCTCCGCTTCCTGCAGCTGCTGAGTGAATCCCAACTGTCGGCATCATCGCGTCGACCGTGCACTTCATCAAGAAGGCATTCACAGACTGGCACCATTCATATCTGATAGGGAGGGCGGAGCCTGGCGCACATCGGGGCCACGTCTCTTCCGATCGACACATGATTACTGGCACACGTGCACGTGCACACGGACATGTATGCGGGAGGAGAAGTGTGTGAACCCGCCGCTGAAAGCAGGACTCTGGGATAGAGAGGGAGTGGCGTGAATGCAAACAAATCAGTGGATTGCATGAAAACAAAATTGTTTTGTCATGACGACATTCAACGGCACAAATAAACACAACCACACCTCTGCACCACCCTGCAGGTAGTGGCTGCGCTGGTGCCAGAGTTTGTCTCCATGCAGCTCTTTTCTCTGCGTGTGTGTGTGTGTGTGTGTGTGTGTGTGTGTGTGTGTGTGTGTGTGTGTGTGTGTGTGTGTGTGTGTGTGTGCGTGCGTGTGCGTGTACTAGCTCATTGTACACTTCCCTCATGAAACGTGAATGTATTTGCAGATGGCAAAAGTGTGTGTGCGTATACATACCTATATACGGTATATATATATGTGTGTGTGTGTGTGTGTGTGTGTGTGTGTGTGTGTGTGTATGTGGAGATATATAGGCTGCACAAACTGACATATAGGCTTATCTAAAACATGGTTTTAAAGATGACCTTATATTCTAACGTCTCACAGACGGTCCACAGTCGAATGTATTTAACAGGGTCATTGTTCTTGACAAAACTCGGCACCTTGTAACTTCAACGAGTTGCACTTAATTTTACACTGAACACAAAGAGCGCAGAGACGCGTCTCTTTCCTGCGGCAGAGCATATTGTCTTCCCCTGTCTAATCTGGAGGAAACGTATTGGTGCCAGTCACCTGGCTGAGCAGAACAATCAGCACTGAAAAGGCCCGTCTTGATTAAAAAGCAGCGAATTAAGTCCAAGTCTCCGATACGGTAAGTGGGAACAAAAACACAAAGAGTCAGCAGGAAGAAAGAAAGCCTCCATTAGCTCTCGCCGTGGCGGCTGATGACTGATATGCTAGCGCGCCCATTCAAACTGCACATTTTACACATGATTGAGGCTCTATTGGATGGAATGAGACGGCCTTCCTCAATATTGCACTTCATTGACTGTGTGGCCACGGGCACAATAGCAGCCATTATAGGTTTCGGGGGCCTCGAGCCATTTTTATTGCGGCGGGGTCCGCCGCGTTATTACCGCAGAACTCGGAGTGAACCCTCGGCTTTGGTTTCTCACTGTCGCGGATGTGAGCGCTCTCTCTCCACCCGGAGCAATTGGCAGTGTTAATTGACCACTGCGATCACTCAGCAGATTGATGGAAAGTCTGCGGGGTCACAGGAGACGTCCATGGGGGGGCCGTCCAGGGAGCGGCACGGGCCCCCGGAGCTGCCACTGGGGATATTCTGGCTTTTGTAACAACGCTGCAGTTTAATAAACTTCCTGCTTTTCTATCATGACCTCAGAGGAAATGCGTGCGTGCGTGTGTGTGTGTGTTTGGGGGGCGGGGGGATTCTGATCATTCCGCAGCAGTGATCTTGATGAGTATCTGATGACTATAGCTATGACTATAAAGAAAAGGAAGAAACCAAACCAACTGTGGGTGAGTCACCATCTTGGCAATCCCTTACTCATCCTACTTCCTGTTTCATCCCATGGACTGTATATAAAGATGGGACGTAACGTCCGTGATGTTGGTTTCTGCAGAGTGCATCTGAAGCAAATTGTAGGCGAGTCACTCGTCGCCATCTTGTCGATGCCTAACTCCTCCTACTTCCTGGTTCATCCAAAAATGGGCAAAGAGGTGGGGCACACACACACACACACACACACACACACACACACAGAGCTGTGGGTGGGCCCATGGTGCTGTAACATCATCCGCAGTATGTGACAGGGCGACCCAGGTGTCAGTCAAGAGGCCACGCCCTAAAATAAGCACAGTTTCAAACGATGATGAATAAAAATAAGCGAATTAGAAAACAAACGTGCCGCCCGTACAGCTGTCATGGGAAAACATTGAACTGATGGAGACCAAAACCGTAGTTTGTACCAGGCTCTTCACCACTACACTTAAATGCCCATAGACTCCCGTGTTAAAATAACATGGGAGTCTATGGGGATTTGCTCGCTTTTGGAGCCAGCCTCCAGTGGCCACCTTATGAACTGCAACATCCTCACGTACACAAGAAAACACACACTACACACAAATCCATTATCCTCGACCACAGGCCCTGACCCAGTTTGTGGCTCTTTGTCAGCCACTCATACAGATGTGTCTCATCCACTGGGGGAGGAGTAGCAGCGCGGACCGGGTGGGCGTGGGCACCGGCGTCCATCTGCTCCGCTCTAATCAGCTTTAAACAACAGAGCGAACCATACAAGGCGCATGTGTGGAAACAGAGATTTAGCCGCCGTAGCAATAGCACGCAATCATCTTTCTGTTTATTTGCGGGTTGGATAAGACGCAGTGTGCAAATACACATAAGACGCGGTACAAGACGGGGCGCCGCTGAGTGATGAGATAAGAGTGATAATGGCTGAGATCACTGTTTATCCTCCGGTGCAGTGTGTCAGTGTGTCACTGTATTAGTTTGAACAACGGCGCATGTGGCCCCCCCTGCATCTGGACACTCTTAATACGGTTTAATCCCCCTCTGTCAGGCGGGCAGGCTGGTCGTCATGCCAACACACACATCTACACCGCGTCACTTATCTTCAAGCAGGGAAAGTGAGCAGCCGAACGCCGTCGCCGCTTTAACTTTCTGTTCCTGGGATAGAGACGCTCCCGGACTTTTCGATGGTCAGGTAGGAATGGACCTTCTTTTTCACATTAAAGGTGCAGTGGGTAACATTTGGTGACACAGAGGCAAAGCTGCGTGTCGTAGCCGTCACCTCATCCTTTCCCTTTCCCGAGCAAGCAGGAGCTGAGAAGATGTTTGGTACGTCCACTCTGGGTTACTGTAAAAACATGGTGGCCCCCGTGGAAAGGACCCGCTCCTCATGTAAATAAACATTAATGGGCTCACAAGGGTTAAGGGTAGTGGGAAAGTAAAAATGGTGAACATGTCAGTATGTAATTGTTTTGTAGTATTTGTCTGTGACAAAAATGACCCAAATCGTACACACTGTACCTTTAATGATACTTTCTCATCCTTCGCATTACCAATATGCAAATGAGGGAGTCATTCCAACTTAATATTACCCACTGCACCTTTAACACGAGGCAGTTGAGAGTAACTGCTTTTGCTCTGCCAACACTTTCACTTTGATTATGTGATAAGCGGCATCATTATTACTTTTTCGATTAAATATCCAACCGCCTGTTTGTCTGCGTTGCCAAGCGCTTGCGATTTACGAGGGCTGGGGGACCCGGTCGTGCTGCATGGAGTCTGCATGGTGCATGCAGTCTGCATGCGCCATGCTCACTTACACAGCAACCCGGCACTAATGGGCTTGTGTTACACAGCAAAATCAACTGGAGCTGTGAAGCGGCTCCCAGCAAACCTTTATGATCCATTAACCGCCGCCTTTGCCAGGGGAGCCCGCGCCAGCTGGCAACAGAGCGACGAGGCAGTATCGCCTGCGGCCTCTTGCCAGCGATAGCTTCGGCGAGGTTTTTGCAGAATTCCCTCTCGACTTGATTGCGTACATGTTGTTTTCTCATGCATTCCTCGCGGATTCTTCCCCGGAGTAGAAAGTCCCACTTTTCAAACAGTTGGAAAGTTGAAAGGGCTGCGCAGAGCTGCTCGACTGTTTTATTGTGTTATTCATGACGTCTGGCGCTGTTGAGGCATCTACACACAAACAACCTCCCCGTTTTCCATGTTGCCTTTCAACGGGTGTCAGAGCCGAGCGGAGCAGAGCTCGCTTCTCAAGGCGCTCTGACATTTTTACGACATTTCTCGCAACAATGCAGTTACGGCGCTAAGCAATGCGGTTGTGTTTGCCAAGCTTTAATCTATTTGAAAAAAAAAAAAAAGGAAAAAAAAAGCTCTTTGTGAATGAATGGGTGTCTCGCGCTTAATTGGGCGGAGAAAGGTGAATTCATGGATTTTCTTTGAAGACAATCACTTGGATGAAAAGTAATCCCACCGTTGTAAAATCCAATTCCTAAATCCCGCTTCCCCCAGTTCAAGTGACTGTGAATTACCTTCATTTGTTTTGCTACTCCGCAGTATGATGGATGCAGGGAAACTCCCGGCAGCGGCTTTATCAGATTAAAAACACACCGCTGAAGGTTGTTACATGTTTTCAATGCCTGGTTATCTAGGTCACAGGTAGATGAGATAGGGAAAATCCTCTGAACGCGACACTTTCCCCGGGTCGCAGAGTGAACGAGGTCTGGGATCAGAGGAGGAGGAGGAGGAGGAGCAGGGGGGTCACGGTGGGCATGAGCCACAGAGAGGAAAAGAGACTAAAAACAATGGTTCAAAGCTTCTTGGTGTGTATTTGATCCATTGTCCCGGCCGGTCTTTGGAGAGCACCACCAACACGGCATCGTCTTACTCAGGCTGACGGGGTTTTGTGTGGCTAAGATGCTCTGAGAGATTAGATCCAGGTGAAGAGGAGGGCGGGAGGAACAGAGCTTCATCATTGTTTTATGCCAAGGGGGTGGGACATTGTTGTTCCAGAGGGGCCACACGGGAAACACAGATTGTTACCGGGGGCCAAACGAACTTTGGCATTTATTTATGTGTTATCTAGACTCATCTTTGTCGTCTTAATCAACAGTTACTCCAAACACCATCGTATCCAGACACTTAAATGGATGTGAAAACAACACAACTCTATAATAAGTCGTTTTCATGTGTGGGTCAGGAAAATCATTTCATATTCTGCATTGAAAAATATATATGAGAAAGTCTTGTTTTGTAGACGATATCGGTTCATTTGAATGAATACAAACAGTTCCCTTATTCTCAGAAGAAGAGAAAAACAAAAATTTCAAAAGCAAACTGGAGTGGAAACAAAGGCTTTGAAGACTTTGAAGGCTGAGAAATCGAGGTGGGGGAGCTGTGTACGGAGGTTACCGGACACAGTTGGGCTTGATTGGGCTCTATCCTCGCACGTAAACATCAAGCATGACAGAATCATTCACACAGGAAATGTAAGCATTTCAAAATAAAAGCATATCTGGGCTAATGCCATCTAGCTTCATGTATAAAACAGTGCTGCTCGTACTCGACTCCGACGGCCACATTGAACAATGGTGCGTCGCCCAGGTCTGTTTTATGCCGTCGTGGTGAAAATAGAAGACATTGACGTGTCACATCACTTCTACGTGTTTCAGTTCTATCTGCAGCAGAAACTTGACTCACACACAGATGCGTGTGTTTGATGCTTTGAAAAAGAGCAAGATAAGCAAACGACATAAATCCTTCCTCCTCCTGCTTCATCACAATGCTCCATTTTATTCCCCGGCAGATCTCCCTCCTGTGTAATTACCATTTCTCTGTATCTCGCTCACAGTGGCAAAATTGATGGGTGGAATATCTTGAGAAATATGCCAGTAAAAGCCAAAGAGGGAAACATGGCAGAGGCACACCACAATGAATGAGAATTGGGAGGATGCTAATTAAACAATGTGGTGATTTATCGTCTGTAACAAAACATTTACAGTTTCGCTCCCAAAGGCATGGCTTCCTGGAAAACGTCTCGTCTGGTCACAGCTCGGCTCAGGCTTCAGAACGTCGAGATATTATTTCACTCTGCCCAACGTGTATTTATTTGTGCTGCAGCGCGAGATAGATTGTAGCTACACGGTACACCACCTTTATCCTCGGGCAGCGGTTCGAAGCGCGGGAATTAATCAGCGGAGCAAAACAAACAGGCGATGACTTCATTACAAGACGTCAATAAAGATCTCGTATCCAAACATCACGTCAAACCTTTGTCTTTACATTGAAATAACTTCCTAGAGAGCTTCTCTGCATCAACATGCGCCGCGGCCCCGACCGCAGGACATGGGCTTTTCGGCCGCCTCATGAATGGACAGCGCAGAGATGTTATCTGGCCTTAGGGAGGATGTTTGGAGAGTGGGAGTGGAAGGCAGTGGGGCTTCGCCGCAGCCAACAGCCAGGAAGGCAGAGTGTTGACTCTGCAGATTTCTGCCCGGCTACCGATCACGACGGGGCTAAACACTGACCCCATGGACTCATAAAGAAAATCACCTCAGGCACGAGCCGCGGGGGTCAGAGGTACAAGGCATGGCTGGGAAACACACAGGCCGGTGGCTTTCGATCACTCCTCTGCCTAATTGAAATGACAGTTGGGGGCAACCGTGTTTATTTACGTCTTTGTTACGTGGTGAGCAAGCACAAAGATATGCCGGGCTCTTCCAGGGATGACATCGCTCCCATATGCTGTCTGGCTCCGGGATCTCTGCCCGAGTACAATAAGGACTTCCTGTCTGCCATCAGATGCCGCCGCATTCCACCCCGGCCCCGGGATGAGGCCAGGGGGCTGCTGGGGACATGGTGCTTTTCAAAGGGTCCTGATCAAACATTCAATATGGACCCGGGCTGATTTGCTGAGGCCGTGGTGAGGTCAGTGTCCTGGGCTTTAGCAGTGACGGCCTCAGGGAGACGCAGGCTCTGACTGTCAGCACCATGCTCCACTGTGCTGATACCAGCTATTTCTGTCTGGTGGCAGGTTTCTGTGCAGCCAGTAATAGAGGTGAGATCTGCCAAATTCAGATAAAGGGACATTTCACAACAACTAGCATAGCAACTGAGAATGTGATCCCTATAAAAGAGATTCTTTAATGGTTTATTTGTTACAAAAATCCCACTTAAAAGAGTACAAATTGATGCCAATCTAAATTTCCTGTGTAGGTGCAGTGTGTAAGATTTGGTGACATCTAGAGGTGAAGTTGCATGGTGTATCCATCAGCTCAGCCCACCCTTCTGAGTATGTAGGAGAACCTATGGTGAACAGTTGTCAATAAAACCCAAAAGATGTTTTGTAGGTCCACCCTGGGCTACTGTAAAAAATATGGCGGCCCCCACAGAGAGGACCTGCTCCTCATGTACATATCCATCAATGGGCGCATTTTAGGGTCATGGGGGGGGGAATAAAACATTTAGGTGATTGTGAATTCATGAACATGCCAGTGTGTAATTGTTATGTCATATTTTTAGATGCGACAAAGAAGACCAAAATCGTACACACTGCACCTTTAAAACGGCCC
>JAFBJT010105814.1:51401-62839 GCA_016785325.1 Chascanopsetta lugubris
GGAGAGGAACAGGGGACATAATATAAAAAAAATATTGATATAAGATCTAATATATCACATAATTTAATACCTCCTCCATGTCCACCTCATTTAATTTGAAGAAATAATTATTAAAATACAGGCAACATGTACATTTCCAGCCTTAGGAACAAATCATGGACGTAACATAGGGATTGAATACAGGAAGTGTGGCAATTTTTGAGTGAAAGGACGATCTAGTGGCCAAACAGTGGTACTGCAACTTCTGTGTCAATCACATCACTGTGCATTAGCGTCGCTTGACTGGAAGAAGGCTTAGAACACAAGTATGATTCTTATGATCTATGTTAGAAATGAAAAAGTCTAACGTGGATAAAGACAACTTTACATTCAATTGCATTGGGCCAAAGTGGGGGGAAGGGGGGGGGGGGTTATTCTCAATAAAGAGCCTCCTTCTTCCAACACTGATAAAACTAAAAGGTTTAAAACAACATGACAACATACACTGATAAGTCCATGCATGTACTCTGTGCTCTCTCTCTCTCTCTCTCTCTCTCTCTCTCTCTCTCTCTCTCTCTCTCTCTTCAAATATTATTGCAGCATGACATCAGAGTCGGGGAACACACATCAGGCCTCGGACTTCGCCGCGGTATCAGCACTTGTAGGCTGAGCCACAACACTATCACTCTGTGGCGCGTTAAGAATAGAAATGTTCCCATACAGGCCTGAGAGATACAGCCACCTTCATATAGAACAGTCAACATGGCTGGGCTTAATATAAGACATGTTCCATGAGGGATAAAGCAGCAGCAGCAGCAGCAACAGCAGCAGCAGCGGCTAAAAAATGCTGAGTCAACAGACTATTCCTGTTTTGCATCATGGGTTTACAGCATGGTGATCTCATTCATCATCCTACAGCAGCAGATAAGAGCAGCTCCCAGGCCCATCAAGTCATGTTCCCACAGCCTCATGAAGATCACACACATGCAGATTAATCATATCAGGTCAGATTTGTTCATTGTGTGTGTATGTGAGTGTGTGCGGGCGCAAACATGTGCAGTTAATCAATGCATCAGAGTGGCTGGAGGCTGTGAGAAGCTGAGGGTGTGAGTCACGGCGAAGGCCTGAGCGCCGCCACCACTTCAGCTTATAAGGACATGAGTCTGAGCGAGGGAGGCGAGGGGAGAGGCCGACAATCGCCAAGAAAACACACAAAACATCACAAAGACTGTTTTCATATTAAACCCAGCTGAACCAGACCTCTGTCTGTGTCTGTGTGTGTGTGTGTGTGTGTGTGTGTGTGTGTGTGTGTGAGAAAGGGAGAGAGAGAGTGAGGAGAAGAGAGGTGGGCACCTCACCTAAGGTCATTTCTCAGAACCATCGCCATTTGTGACATAACCGGCGAGGATGGTTGTGTGTCCGTGTGTGTGTGCGTGTGTGTGTGTGTGTGTTGTTGTTGTTGTGTTCCTGTTGCTAGGCAGCGGAGGTGTGATTGACAGGCAAAGCGGCGAGGCAGACGAGTCAATCCGCCATTACGCAAGAGACCTCGAAAATGGAATTCTGAGGAAGAGGGCGGGTTGGAGCGTCCCTCGCGCAGGACGGCACACATCTGACCAAATTATTAGGAACACCGTGCGACCACGAGACCTGGATTGGTAGCAGCACACGGCTGCTGCAGATCTGTGTGATGTGCATCTATGATGACAACCCCCACCCCCACCCCCCCTACCCCTACCCCCACTTTAGGAAGATTTGACCTTTGTGACCCCGATCTTAGTGACCTGACTGACACGGCCAGCAACAACATCAAGTGGCGATGTCGCTACAGTGACGGTACAATCGGACCCAGCCAGTCACATTAATCACCTCTCTTCCCCACTCGGATGCTCCGTGTGAACTTCTCCAGATCGACACGCCATGGTGCGTTGAGTTGCTGCCTTGTGATTGGCTGATTAGATGAGGTGAAACGAGTGTACCTAACAAAGAGGCCCGTGAGTGTAGAGCTATGACCACAAGCAACGCGGCAAGAAGGAAAGGCCCTCCAGCTTACAGGCTTACAAATATGTACATTTTTTGTATGTCATGTGACATTGCATATATACATTATATTCTTCCTACTACATACTATGTACTACATTTATACCTGTACGACCCAGCAGGGGTCGTTGTAATGGGGCGTGGCAGAAAGGAGAGAAGGGGGTGAACCGAGCTGGACGGACAGATCCAAAGATGGATGACGGCCTGTGAAACATGGTGAGCAGGTGTGAAAGCTGATGTCCAGTGTCCAACACGTAGAGGGCAGGGGAGAGGAGGGGTGTGTGTGTGTGTGGGGGGGGTCAACTTTTCCGTTGACCAGTTGGAAAGTTCATTATTCACCACTGTCCTCACACGGGACCTCTGTCCATTGATACTACAAGTATTTTTTTTGTACAAAAATCTCTAATATAAACCATTATTTCTTTAAGGAGCGGTGTAATGCTTGTTAATATATCTGGTCACTCTGCAGGAGAGGACGCCATGTTTTCATTGTTACCAATGGCTGCTCTGATTTTGATTGGACTTTATTTTGATCAAATCTTACCTTAATTACTCTTCATATGTTTTGTTTTTTTAATCTGTTGATTTTTATTCCTGCTTTTATTTGACTCTACTCATGTTTTGGATCTTCTAACCTGTTTTATTTACATTTACCTCTATTTCATGCTGCACGGGTGCTGTGCTTTTTATGTCCTTTCCTGTACAGCACTTTGGACCTTGATGGTCGTTTTAAAGTGCTTTATAAATAAAGTTGGATTGGCTGAAGGGAGACAATACAATTCCAATCATGAAATACTGCAAATAAGAACAGAGGGAGCTCACCCTTCAAAAGCACATTAATCATGAACTTGTGTCCTGCAGATATGTTATAACTCCCTGACTCAGCAGATCCCCTCTGTCTCCTGCCGTCGCTCCCTCAGATACAAGCTGCCAATCAAACCTCTATCTATAGGGCTCTATACCTGTCTTCCCCCCAGCCCGGAATCCTCTCCGTCTCTGTCTGTCTGTCTCCGGGTGCCGAGAGCTGTGTGTCATGTTACCGTGGAGATGAGAGGTGTAAATGGAGGCAGTTGTCGACATGACACCCCGGCTCTGAATTCCCTCCTCCTCCAGGAAGGAACAGAGGAGTCTTTCTCCCCCTCTCTTCCTCTCCGCTTTTTCTCTTTCCCCCTTGAAATGTGTCACTCTCTTCTTCTCTGTCCTCCCCGCTCTCTCTGACTGCTGCCTTGGCTTCCTTTCTCTTTCATCCATCGCCGCAACCTCCGTTTTACACACACACACACACACACACACACATACACAGACACACTCACACACACACACACCAGAGATGACCTTTGACATCTCTAGAGATCAGCAGCCTCTCCAACAGACAAGCTATCCCTCTGCTTTGCTTCTCTCTTACCCCACTCTGCCTCCATGGAGCCACCCGCGGGTGCACAGGGAGAAGAAGCACTCGTCCACGGCGTGGTGCAGCTCCTCCGCGGACGCCAGGCGGGCGTGGAGCGAGGCGCAGGCCCGCTCAGCCTCCCTGAAGCTCTGGGGGCTGGAGGAGTTTCTCAGGTCCAACACAAACACTCGGCCTGAGGAGAGAGAGTGGATGACGAGTTTCAAGGGAATTGTACACATTTGAGAATTTCACCTGACTCCGTGTTGATGATGTGGTGATAAAAGTCATGGTGTCGTTTCTTTTAGAGCTCTCACTCCCGAGAGAAGGTTTTTAATGAAAGGTACATCATGAAAAACGTTCAGTATCACTACACGTGCAAAAGTCATCATGCATCACTGTGTTTTGGAATTTTCTTATGATGATAATGCGAGAAAAAAAGAATTAATTAACTTATCTCTAATTTGTTTATTCTATTTGTCTATTTATGTTTTTATTTTCCCCACATCTCGAACATATGGACATACATGTTGTGCATATCTATTCCTATAAACATCACCCATCAAAAATATTGTTTCTTCACGTGAACCTGTGAAAAAGATCAAGTATAAACATACATCTTAAATGATTGAATAAACTGATGGTTCAAGTGCACATGTAACAGGCAGCAGACAGCTTGGATATTTGAGGTGTTTATGTTGCTTCAGGTGAATTTGATGCATTTTGTGCAGCATCCACCTCACGGTCACTCCTCACATCACGATGATGATACTTTATTAACACTACAGAAATGGATCATTTATACTTCTGATGTTTTATCATATAAATATATCAATGAAACTGAGCCACATCTGTACATTGTGTTAAGAATGTATATGTGTGTGTATGTGCGTGTGCGTGTGCGTTGTGTGTGTGTGTGTCCCTTTCTTTTTTTATTTGTTTGTTTTTGTACAATGAAATAAGGGCTGTCTGTTCTATTCCATTCTATTCTATTCTCACTGCTCAGTAAAAGGGAATAAAACAGTCGTGGAATAGAAAATGTTTTCATATGATGATGATGATGATGATAAGGCTCCTAAATGCGCGCGACTGTGTCAGGTGCCCTTGATCCGCTCGCGCTGGCTCGGTTACGCGCACGGTGAGAACCGAACCCCAAAGTTTAGCTGATGGCACATGAAGTTCATAGTGGGTGAAAATGCGCGTGAACTCACCGTCTGCACGGACACCTGAGGTGGTGAGGAGAGAGGTCAGACATCCAAACAACAACAACAACAACGTCACAACAGTTCGCTCCCAGCGCTCCAACATCTTCTCAACTTCCGGTGTGGAAACGAAAAACAAATCTCTGTGTTTTTTATAAGGGAAAAGAAGAGAAAAAACAAAACAAAAACAAATATCCAGAGACTATAGGTGGAGTGACCGGTGCGGAAGGTCCAGGTGTCCGGGTGTCTGTCCCCCAGTGGACGGAGGCAGCGCGTGGACACTTGTTGATAAGCGGGTCCGTTAACGGAGAGGGAGCCGGTGAGAGCCGGTGCTCACAGCGTCTGTCTCCACAAATAGTCTCTGTCCCGAGCAGCTGGAGCACCGGTGTGAAAACTCACGAGCCCACGTTAGTAAATACGTCACGGCCTCACAATGTTCACGCACGGTGGGTACAGAGAGAGAGAGAGAGAGAGAGAGAGAGAGAGAGAGAGAGAGAGAGAGAGAGAGGTTCTCAGAGAGACACTGCACTTTAATAAGTTGTTTGCAGCCGTCCGGCGAGAGAGAGAGAGAGAGAGAGACTTCAGCCTGATGCTGCTGAAGTTTCACTGAGCAAGTCATCCACCCACAAGTGTGTGTGTGTGTGTGTGTGTGTGTTTAAGATGAAGGTAAAAGTCCTAATTAGCATTTGTTTTAATTTAAACTAGGTTAGTTTAGGCTGAGGTCTAGGTTAATCTTAGATTAGGATTAAAGTTAGATCAAGGTTAAAGAGTTTTCGTTGTGGGTTTAGTACGTTTCTAGTAGTCGGTTAGAGTTAAGTTTGGGTTGAGTTAGTTTAAACTAAGCAGAGTTCAAGAGTCAGACTTATCTTATCCAGCTGAAGACACAGGCCGAGGCTGCGTTAGGAGTAGCCATAGCTTTAGGTTAGGTTGGATCAAGATAAGTTTGAGGTAAATTCAAAGGTTAAGGTGAAGGTTAAGGCTTGAATTAGATCTAGGTTAGATTGGGTCGGTTTAGGTCAAGATTGTGTTCAGGTTTAGATCCAAATCTAGATTAGAAGAGTAACTGTGATGACCGAGGAAATGAACAGAAATCAATATCATGTCCAATTAAGTCATTGGGACATGACCCCCCCCCCACCGCCCCCCCCCCCCCCCCCCCGTCTCTGTGTTCCATTGGCAATGGGAGATAAAGACGTATGTGACCCCCACCCTATAAAGAGCGTTGTTTATTGTCTCAGTGACTGTGCAGGTGTAGATATCACCATGTAACCCACATATACACACATGTAAATGCGCACACACACGCGCACACACACACACACACACACACACACAAACACAACAGTCAGAGTCGCACCAGTGAAACCAGTGCACGTTTACAACCGGTAAAACCATTTCAATGAGAACCGGTGTTATCACAGTATGTAGGTATATACAGGTATCTTCACATGCAGATGGAAAAGGTGTGTGAGTGTGAGTGTGTGTGTGTGTGTGTGTGTGTGTGTGTGTGTGTGTGTAGATGCTGGGGTGGGTTTTAAACAGACAATCCAACAGAATCCGTCAGAGGAGTAACCCCTTGATTGATGTTACACACTTACATGGTTGTCATTGTTCTCTGCTTCCCTCCCGTCTCTCCTCTTTAAATTCCCGCTGGAATTTGTTTATTTTTTTATTATCATTATTTAGTTTCCGTCTCACGTCTCTCTCGACCCCATATCCATGCACCTCTCGTGCATCGGTCCGATGGACGTCCCGTTCAGGAGGTGAGGGTGTGGTGCCGGGATCCTGACTCATGCAGGGAGGCTATTTCTGGAGGGGTCAAAGGTCACAGAGGAGGTGGGGGGGGGGGGTGAGGAGGGGGGGGGGGGGGGGGGGGGTGATGGCAAGGAGGAGAGAGACAGTGATTCACACCTGCACCATCTCCCAGAGGCGGGTGAGAATTATGTTTGCTGCAGGTGTCCACAGAGAAACATCAGCAGAAATCACACAGGTGTGCGAGATCACAGGAGACACCCATCAGAGGATGGACACACACACACACACACACACACACACACACACACACACCCGTTTGACTATGTGTGAAAACAATGACTTCCCATGTCTCGTCAGAATGATGTGTCATGCAGGTGTGTGATTGACTCAGGAGGAAACCATTGGTCATACTGGTGAGGCCCAGGGACGGTGATAGGACTGGCAATGTTTCCATGGCAACGGAGACCTAAACCACGGGGGGGGGGGGGGGGGGCTGGAAAAAAAAGGAGAGCAAGGTCTGGAAAAGAAGGAGCAGCATGGAAAGCTCAGGGATATATGGAGGGAAAGTGTGAGTGATAATGAACTGCCCTTAAATAACCCTCACCCTTAAAAACACAAGATTAGAATATTCATGGCTTTACATTATGAATATATATATGTATTTATATATAAAGGAAGGAATATCAGAAACCTCAAAAATGATTTAAAAAAATAGAACAGAATACATATGGTAATAGAATAAAACAGAACAAAACCATAAAGGCTAGTAATAGGACATAATGTAGTATAACATTCACCATATGTGTTGTGTGCAAAGTTAAGAAGTAGCGGCAGTGGATCAGTGGTTGGAGCAGTTGCCGAAGCAAAGGTCAGCGGTTCAAATCCCTGGTTCTGTGTTCATGAGTTAGTGCCATCTAGTGGCGAAGTGGAAGATTGCCACCAACTTGCCTGGCGTTGTTGTGAGGAGACAGAGTGACATGGGAGGCCCTCTGTTCGACCATTGTTTGGCCTGTCTTCCATGAAGGAGAACCTGCTACCCCCCCCCCCCCCCCCCCCCCCGTTATAATAATATCCATGACCGCATGAAGGCCACACACACAGCTGAGGGGTTCATCCTCTGGACTCAGCTGTTTGATCGAACACGGACGACTCAGCAAGACACTGACATGGTGGCTGCTCTTGTCGGGACACATTCAACACGGAGCTGCCAGCCGGCGCTGAGTCAGCACGGGGAGGACACGCAGCTATTCAGAGGAGCGAGGTAATTAATTCGACTTTTGATGAGACATTGTTAATTACCGGGGCGATTCGGTGCGTGGACGCGGTGGTGACAGGAGGAGATGTTCAACTCCATTCCAGCACGGGCTTCACAGAATGTATATGTTCTCCTGCCAGCGTGCACACTCACGGTCTATGTGCTGACTCATGTCTCCTATGTTACATCACAGTGATGTGTTTAAATCCTGCTGTGTCCTGAATGGCTCTCTCTTCTCCTCTCTTCTCTTCTCCTCTCGTCTCCTCTCCTCTCTTCTCTTCTCTTCTCCTCTCTTCTCCTCTCTTCTCTTCCAATACTAATGATAACAATACTAATATTAATAATAAACATCATTAATAAGAACTATCGCATGGTGTTTTCTTTTTGTTAAAGGTACAGTGTGCAAGATTTCAAGAGAGTGTGCAAGATTTTCTATCAATAGAAATAGAAGTACAAAACAATTATATGGCCTTTTTATTTTTTATTTTTTTACAAATGACTTGCATTTACCTAATCCTAAAATGAGCCCTTTAATGAACATTTACACCGGGAGTGGGTCCAGCCTATGGGGGCCGCCATGTTTTTACAATAACCCAGAGCGGACATACTAGACATCTTTAATGACAACTGAGGGCAACCACAGGTTCTCCTACATGCTGGAAAGGAAAGGGTGAGGTGATGGATGCAATATGCAACTTCACCTGGAGATGTCACCAAATTTTACACACTGCACCTTTAAGCCACGATGACCTTTGACCTTTGGCCTCTGTAAAACAGAAAGGATAATTACCTTACATTAATACAGTTACACAGCCTCATACACTGCTATGTAAAGAACACGGGGCAGTATCAGGTTCGGTATCTTGTGGGAATCAAACCTCTGACCCCTGGCTGGAGGATGACCTCTGTGACCCCTGAGCCACAGCTCCCCACAAAGGAGGCTCATGGGGCCACAGGCATCTTTGATTACAAATGAGTCCAGGTGAAAATTTGCAGATGTAGGTAAATTGTTTCTTTCTCACCAGGTTCTATTTAACCTTGACCTCTGACCCCCTGAATCCAATCCGTCCTAATTTGCCTCTGAATCAGTGTTTTCACAACATTTCATTTCATTGCAAAAACATGTTGTGTAACTCCACCATGACCTTTGACCTCTAAAATCTAATGTTAGATGTCATGTTGATAAGAATGTCAACAAATGAACAACCTGTAAACATAATAAACAGGGTCCTGTCCTCTGGCTGTTGTTGCCATGGAGACATGTAAACAAACCATATAACTTCTAATAACACACTAAGCAAACCTGTATAAGTTGTTGTCGTTGAGGTCGTCCTCTTATCTGCATCGTGTTTACAGACATATCTTTCTGCAGTTAACTTTGTTAAACATTACTGCTCTATATGTATACAGTATACCACCCCCCCCCCCCACACACACACACACAAACATATGTGTGTGTGTGCGTGTGTCTGTGTGTGTGTATGTGTGTGTCACTCTGGAGTTGCCAGAGTAACCACTGTGCTAAAGTGATTATGTCCTTGTGACAGACCAGGATGAGCAGAGATTAGTGTGGAGACACAGAGCGCCCTCTGGCGGCGGACTGTGGGGACACATTTAAAGATTCTCTCAGTGGGGATCAGTGAGAAACTCGCTGCTCCAGTTTGTCTGCAGCCTCCAGGCCTCGCACCTGCAGTGATGATGGCACGGGTACATAATACTACAGTATGTGTTGTTTACTGACGTGTAACCATGCAACAGTGGTTCATGAGGGAGAAGAGGGAGACGGTTACATGTTCCGAAATGATACAAAGTCACCTTAAAGGAGGTTGCTGTCATCAAGGTGTTAGCAAAGATTTTTTAAAGGTGCATTGTGTAGGATTGAGTGACACCAGACGGTGAAGTTGAACTGGACAGATAAATGTCCTGTACCTCAACTTTGACCTCAAAGCATATCGGGAAGCTTTGGTTGCCCTTAGTTACCATTCAAACCAAAAACAACGGTTTATTTTGTCCATTCTGGGTTACAGTCAAAAGGTGAAGGCTGAACCTGCTCCTAACGTGAATAAAATGGTCTCCATCTAGGATAATAAGAACAATAATTTCTAAATCAGGATGATTATACACTATTAGAAATGTCATTTTATGATTTTATTTAGAATTACTGGCAATAGCAATTGAGAGTATTTCACCCTGATTGTATGCATTGCACCTTTAAGTACAGTTAGTAAAGCTTTGCTGCAATAATGTATTTTTCATACACTAATACAAATGTCAGTTATATTACAGTTCATGTATAACTGTTGGCAATAGAGAGGGGAATATTTGATAGTGTATATATATATTGTGTGTGTGTGTGTGTGTGTGTGTGTAGCCTGGATGTGTCAGTGTTGCAGATCTCTCTAACACGGGGGACATCTTGGCTCCTGAATGTGGAGTCCACAGATGTCTTTCCTTCCTTTTAAATCCGCCACGGGGCTCGTGTCAGCCCGCGTCCCCGTGGCTGTGGATCCCGTGACCGCCTCGGCGAACACACACAACCGATGACATCATCACCATCAAAATCGGAGGGAATCAAGCACCATTTGTGTCGTATTTCCCCGTGATCTCTGCGAGCCCCCCCACAATCAAAACAAATCGACCACGCGTGCTTTTTCCCGCAGCAATGACGTCACATAAGCCCGCCCCCTTTCTCTCTCTCTATCTCTCCCTACCTCTCTCTCTCTCTCTCTCTCTCTCTCCCTGCAAGTAAACAGAAAACCGTGAGGAAACCGCTCGTGTCAGTCGCCATAATAGCGTGGCTGTGTGCGGGGGAAGTGGATCTTCACATGCGAGCGTCACGTTGATTCCCCCGTGTTGTTGTTTTCTTCTTCCTCTTCTTCTTCTTCTTCTTCTTCTTCTTCTTCTTCTTCTTCTTCTTCTTCTCCTTCTCCTTCTTCTCCTCCTCCTCCTCCTCCTAATCAAACTCGTGAGCTCCGGGGCCAGCTGACTCGCGATGAAGGGAGAGGCGGAAGTGAAGTCACTTGACAGACCGTCCATGTTATTATTGTTATTTTGGTAGTCCTGTGATGAGACTGAGGGCTGAGGGGAGTCGCTGGTCTCCGAGACGACGACGGTTCACGCCAGCGAAGGCCGCTCCGGACCGACGCCACCCTCACCCCCTCCACCAGCAGCAGCAGCAGCAGCAGCAGCAGCAGCACAGCCAGGCAGCAGCAGCAGCCGCCGCCGCCGCCGACCCGGGAGACAGGAGCCTCGCTGACGGCTGCGGGGCGAGGGAGGTGGAGGGTGCGGGGACCCAGCTCCGAAGCTCCGCGGCTCCCACTCACTCTCCCAAAATAAAACGGCGACCGAAACAATAACGCAACGGCCGGTGCGCGGGTTGTAGCAGGGACGTGCCACCGCCGCCGCCACCGCCACCTCCGCAGACATGAACGGTATCACCAAGGGCCGGTTCGAGGTATGACACAGGGAGTGGACCACCGGTGGTTCAGCTGTTTGTTTTCCTCTGTCTGTGTATGTGTGTGTGTGTGAGTGTGTGTGTGTGTGTGTGTGTGTGTGTGTGTGTGTGTGTGTGTGTGAGGTCTGCTCTGCTCCTAATTTAACATGCAGCCGGGAGAGCCGAGGCGTGTTGTCGGTCAAGGGTAATCCGAAATCCCGTTGTTGTCCTGCAGCGCCAGAGCCAGACCCGCAGCACGAGCAGTGGTGGTGGTGGTGGGGACACGGAACTCGGGGCAGCAGGGGGGGGGGGGGGGGGGGGGGCTGCAGGGGGGTGGGGGGGCGGGGGGGGGGTAGTGGGGACGGGGAGGGGGGCGGGGGGTTGGTCAGG
>JAFBJT010105814.1:81924-102401 GCA_016785325.1 Chascanopsetta lugubris
GATGAATGAATGGATGGATGGATGGATGGATGAATGGATGGATGAATGGATGGATGGATGGGTGGATGGATGGATGGATGGATGGATGGATGGATGGATGGATGGATGGATGGATGGATGGATGGGAGGATGGATGGATGGATGGGAGGATGGAGGGATGGATGGATGGGAGGATGGATGGATGGATGGGAGGATGGAGGGATGGGAGGATGGATGGAGGGATGGATGGATGGGAGGATGGATGGATGGATGGATGGGAGGATGGATGGATGGGAGGATGGAGGGATGGATGGATGGGAGGATGGATGGATGGATGGATGGATGGATGGATGGGTGGATGGATGGGAGGATTGAGGGATGGATGGATGGGAGGATGGATGGATGGATGGATGGGAGGATGGATGGATGGATGGATGGGAGGATGGATGGATGGATGGGAGGTTGGTTGAATAGTTAGATGGGTGGATCCCAAACTGGTCAATAACTTTGTTACAGCAGAAGTTTAAAAGCACACACTTTGGGGGGGGGGCTGTCTTCTCTGACACTCCCTCTTGTGGTCAGACACTGTATAATATGTGACTTTCGTAACTGTTTTTAGATTTTAAGTTTATTTTTCACCTTATTTTCCTCTCTGTAGTTTGGTGTCTTCACCGTCGGTCGGAGGTTGACATGTTAGACCCAAATGTGAGTCAGACCTTCAGGTAGACAGAAGTTTCAAGGAGTCATAAATATCCCATCTGGCCTTGAGACTGCCTCGTTATGTTTAAGGAGCACTACATTTGTAGTCTCCTCTTCAATCTGCTCAAAAAACCAACATCCTGGCTTCACTTATGGGAGTCGTGATATACTCCATCTTTTTACACCGTCCATTTAACGTCACGGAAAACACGACGTGTGCATGTTCCATTCGCCACTAAAGAGACAGATGTTGCTCCTGTCTCAAAGGTGCTGAGTCACTGAGCTACGATGAAACCTCAGTTAAGTCACACAGCTCACTTACTCTATTGCAGCATTAGAATGTTCACCAAGATAGCATTGGATAGAATTAGCAAATATTAGAACCCCCCCCCCCTCCTCCCCTGCCTACAGGTGGATGGTGGGATAATGGGGGAGTGATGGCTGCAGTGTGGCTCACAGCGCCGCATTGGGAGAGCGAGTATGTAAATGATGGAGGAGAGTGAGGAAAGTTACACGACTGGAGCAGCGAAGCCCAAGTTGATTGAACTTGCTTGCAGGCGTTGCTATATTGATCTATGAAAACACAATAGGTCAGCATCTTTCTTTTCTTTTGATTTGACACCGACGATGTGTGTGTGTGTGTGTGTGTGTGTGTGCGCGCGCGCGCGTGCGGCCGCATTTAATTTATTATTAACATCTTCATCTCCATCTGCCCGGGTTCCTCCACCTGCAGCTGCTTCCTGCCCTCTGCCTCGCCGTCTCCACTAATGCCTCGTGGGCGTCATCGTGTGTGTTTTGTGCATCTGCAGCGAGTCTTTTTATAAAACTGCGTCTCCTTCTATTGCATTAAAGATTAGATACCGCATTATACTTTCATGGGTGAGAGTAAGACTTTGACTCGGGGTGAGGTCAAATGCAGCCTCTGGGGGCGGGGTTGGGGGGGCGGTGGGGGGTGGGGGGTGACGGGATCGGTACATTATCATTGTTTAACGCCTACTGACGAGCTGATTCCAGACGTTGAACTGTGCCTGCGCGAGTGAATAACGAGCTCCGACTGGAGCCTAACACATGGAGAAAGCCATTACAGAGTCCATGACAACCAAAGCACATATTTGCATTGGAGCATTTTGTTGGTAAGTGTGCCCCCCCCCCCCCCCCCCCCCCCGCCGCTCCAAGCAGCTGTGTGAGGCGCAGGAGCCCCCATTTTCTGCCAGGTGTGGGGGGGGCCGGGTCGAGGAGGCAGCCGGTGAAGCGCGTGAGTCCAGATGTTTCCCCCGGTCCCCACAATGTTTTCCGACTCGCTCTGTGGGAACCCGCTGTCGTTGAAAGCCGGATGATGGCGTCTGCTCTTCAGGGTCTGTGACTCGGCACATTTAGTTTGAAGTAGAGTAATGGACGTCGGGCTTAGATTTAAATGAAATGGTTAAAGCAGATAAAAACGTAACAAGTTAGAGGTCTGAAAGTAATAAGAATCCAAATTAAATTTACAGGAGTCATATACCCCGAGTGGAGCGGACCGGTAAAATCAAAGCATTGTAACCTTTAAACGACAACTCCAATATTTCCTTTAGTGAAAAAAGGTACGAGTACATTCTGAAAATGAAAATCTCATCCCGTGGGCCGGATGAGACCCTCTGGCAGGCCCGTTTTGGCCCGCGGGCCGAATGTTTGACACCCCTGCTTCAGGGGTCTTTATGGGTTTGTTCTGTGTGCGGACGAGGTGTCAGCGTTCCACAGCTCAGGGGCGGCGCTCTTTATCACGGAAAACATTTATCGTCAGTGCAGTTGAAGCCGTTTGTCTTGTGTGTTTTACAGTCTACTCTCGTAGAAAAGGGCACAAAGCTTGGAGCAAGACCAATAACGGATCAGATGAGTCAAATGTTGGAAAAAAAATGAAAATGCCTCTGTTTGAAGTTGAATTCCAACAGAATGGAGCAGATTTTCTCTGTGCTCATGCAGCATCCAACCCTCATGACTCCACTTTGTTTATGTTGCAGAAATCTTTGAGGAAATCCCACAAAAATTAGGCAAACTTCCTCTTCGGTGTCCCCAGAATTCAACCTCTGGAGACCGAAGCGTCCAAATGAAGCTCACGTTGCGATGTGATCTGACATTGTCGTCTCTCACATGTTGACAATCACCGATCCCGTAGCCGCCAGCCATGGATTTGGCAAACTAGCTAATGTCGCATAGAATCCATTCCGCCAAGCGACGGCTGCATGACGTTAGAGCAATGTGCTGGAATGCGCGGTCGGCAAACACAGTCTCCGAGACGAGTGCGTGTCGTTTAGGTCACATCATAACACAAACACTTTGCCGGTGTCTCTCCATGCAGCCGTTTGTCTCCGTTGTCCCCCCCCCCCCCCTCTCTCTCTCTCTTCACACTCTGCTCGCTGTTATCCCTGCCGCCGCTCCGCCGTTTAACACTTTATCAGCCGGATATCGGACCGCAAGATGTGATCACGGCCCCCTTATCTCAACCTCAGTGCTGGTGTCGGCGCTGACATGCGGGCTGGCATTTACCCGGCGACAGCAGCCCGACACCGGCTCGCATCCCTCTTCATTAGAGACGCTGCAGCCCGTTATAGTTTGCGCCAATCAGCCTGGGCGTAATCAGTTGTGTTCAACACACCAATCCAGCGCCATGACAAGATAATTAGTGTGCGGATTCCCCCGAGGGAGATGTGCAGCCAGGACCACCGCGCGTCTCTGGCAGGAAGTTGGGGGCGATACAGTTGCACCATTAGGACTCAGTCCCCCCAGTTTAATCAGGGTTTGTCCGTGATGGCTGCCCAGAGTAGAGGAGGAAGACATTGTGGCTCAATTACCTGCAGTCAGTCTTTGACAAGGGTTTCAAAAAAGAAAGTTTTTGCTTTACCTTCTGGTAAACTGAAAAAATAAAAAAATAAAAAAATGATATATATATAGATAGATAGAGAGAGAGAGAGAGAGAGAGAGAGATAGATAGATAGATAGATATATAATGTGAATCTGTAAAGGTCATGGCAATCAAGAGTTTCTGAATGTCAAAAGTGATTCAGTCTAATGAGGCTGCTGCCATCTCTTCATAGCGCTAGCTTTAGCTCTATTCCGCACTCACGGAAAAAAAAACGCAAGCTTGCAAAAATAGCCAAGGTTATAAAGCAGCTGTTGTCTTCTGGTGTATGAGACAGTAAATGTTTACTTTTTCCCACCATGATTGAAAATGTGATCATCTAGAAAATGATAGAAGAAAAGTCTCTCGCTGTTGAATTCATAACTGTGTAAAGAACAGTCGCCAACTCAACAGGTCTCCAGCGCCCCCTATGGCTGACCTGGGTGTTGTGAGAATGAAAGATGTCGCAACATCAGAAATTGCCCGCTCAGTGTTTTGATCAAGATGAGATCAAGAGGTTTGCTCGGGGTGTTATTTAAATACAAAGGAGGTCTTTAAAGGGGTCGTTAACACCGTTTGAATTAAATGTATTTTATACAGTCACTTTCAAACCTCGTACGTCTTCTCATCCCTCCCTCTCCTCTCTGTCCTGTCTTTGATGCCGACTTCTTCAAAGTAACCTCACACAACAGCCTCTGTTGTTTCAAATGTGGGACGACAACAGTCTCATCTGTCATTGCCTCCTTTGCAGCTTTCCTTTGATGTCGTTTCACGTCTTCATTCACTCTTTACATCGGTACATTTTACTCTATGATGTGAACGTTCATGTCACGAGTTGCAGTGGAAAGGGAGGCAATAAAAGTATCCTCAGATTGATGTAATCGTAAAGAACAGTCAGAGAAGAACCTCAGGATTTAGATTTTAAGATTATATGCAAACAGCGTATTTTACAGGAGACAGACTGGAACCAAAACAGCAGGTTCAGGTCTTAAACTGGATCTACAGATAGATGATGATCAGCCTCTTATTTTAACAGTCACAGATGAACTGAATTACATTATGTTCTTCTTTGGCAATTTTTATGTATCTTATTTATCAGGATTATTTTGTAGAACATCAGAGAGATCATCTTAATGTATTATTTTTTTTCAATTACAAAAATGCTATCGTTAAACCCTTGATATCAATCATTTAAATCCACTTTTGTGGTATTTTGCAATATTCTAAGTAACAATTTGGACAGGAAGACTTCCCTTTTCCATGAAATTCATACTGATTCTAAGTATTGATAATCAACCTCCTTGACTGTTGATGATGGATATCAGCCTTGAGGATTCACTCACGAAAACCATTGCAAATCGTAAAATATCATCATGATTCACTTGACTAAAAATCAGTTTTATAATTTAACCAAATTTGACAGAAGTAATTAGAACGATGTGGGATTTACGGCCTATTCTATGTGAGTCCATGTCGTTTTAAAAATAATTGGAATGAACACATATTTCCAATTTCACGTGAACTTCACATGAAGGATCTAAACAATTCCTTTGCCAGTGAGACATTATGGCCACTCACAAACTGCCCCCCCCCCTCCCCTCCCCTCACCAACAAATAAAAAGGGCTCCTAAAAGATCATTTTTCACACAGAGGGTTATTTGGTGGAAGCCATTTCAGAGAATGACATATATTTCCTGTGGCTGCTACAAGGCTCATGAAAGTTTAATGAGCAGGAAAAACCTGTTAATGTATTCGTGGCTGGAACACTGCAGCCTAATAGACAAGAAGAGCACAAAGGGAAGCAGTGTGAGCCTCTCTCTCTCTCTCTCTCCCTCTCTCTCTCTCTCTCTCTCCCTCTCTCTCTCTCTGTCCTGGTCCATCTCCAGTCGATCCGTGGTCGTAAACATCTTCCGTCTGACAGGTCGCAGGCTGCCGAATCCATCTGCCCGCGCCGCGTTACCCTTGTGTGTATCTCAGGCCTTGAAGGATCCCCTCCGGTGTGCCCCTTCCTTTTTAAACGGATTCCACTGGAGGCGGTGAAGCATCCACCCCCCCCCACCCCCCACCCGGCCCCACCACCCCCCCCCCACCCCCCCACCCGGTGCTTCACTCTCCTCCAGACTTCTGTCCACCTTCCATGTTTGTTCCAAACAGCCATAAACAAAACTCCCGTGCAGCCGGCGGCGACTCTATTCCCTCGCCGGAGCCCAGGGCAGGGAATTCATCACCGGCTTTGACTGAGTTACGCCTCGACTCGACTTCAAGGTCAAAGCAATTACTGGACTTTCAATTCCACCCTGACCTCGCCTCCTCTCCCTCTCCGCCGTCCTCCTCTTCACAAAAAGTCCACTTCCCTGACTCCCGCTGACCTCCCTTCCTGCTCCCTCACCACTTTACCCGCTCCGTCCCTCCCCGCTCTCTCAGGCTCCTCTGTTTTTGGTCGCTGCTCTTTTCTCTCACGGACTCTGCGGACCTTCGCTTCTCCCACCACAACACGGTTCTGCTCGACGTGCCGCTCACCGGCGATCGTCGGCCGTTGGCTTTTTATCGTTAATAGTCGTTGAGCTTCTTGGACGTCGTAAACGGTCTGAAGTTGCTTGAAAGTCACAGTTTCTGACCTTGTGCCTCGGTACTTTTCTTGCCCACCTCTGAATAAGTAGCACGGTGTCAGTGCCGCATGTGACACACAGGTGTCAGGCACGTGTACATTTTCTCGTTTTTTTTTTTTTCCCCCTGCCAGCCTCCAACTGACAAGGGCACTGCCGAATCCAACAGAATCATGTCAGCAGCGCTTACTCTTACACTGTCAGATGCATGGCGACACTCAGCTGTGGCACATTAGGAAACCGTTTGTTTCTTGCGCACGGAAAAACGTAAAAAGTCAGGTGACGTGCTTTGGGATGGGGGGAGGGGCCCGCGGCAGCGTCCGCTGCTCATTGACAAGAGTAAGAACGATGCATGCTTTCACGCCAGAGCCAACGAAAGTCTCAGATAACACCAGAAACTGTCGCTGGATTTGTAGCTAGTCGCTTAAAAAAAAAAAAAAATCGAGTAGCTAGAGGCGTCTGAAGACTCTCCTGGATACTAATTAAAGCGACAAAGTTGCTAAATTGGCAACACTGACGATCAGGCAGTGTCACTATACTACCTGTTGTCCCCTGTCGCTGTTGCTGCAGCGCCACGATGCCAGACTAGATGCACTGGTGATAAATTGTTGATTTGAAAACGAAAAAACGAAAAAACCCTGCAGGGCAGATTTACTGCTGTCAGTGGAACATGTGTTAATCTCCCTTTTTATAGCTGAGTGAGAAAATCCTGGGTGAACCCACTGTTTATAATAGGAAAGAGGAATAAGAGGAAAAGTTATTTCGGTCGGTGTAAGCTGGTCCGGAGGTGTTGATTCAGATATTTTGAGCCCTGAAAAACTTGTCCGGCATTTCTAACCGTACATTACCATGTCTGACCGTACATTACCATGTCTAACCGTACATTACCATGTCTGACCGTACATTACCATGTCTAACCGTACATTACCATGTCTAACCGTACATTACCATGTCTAACCGTACATTACCATGTCTAACCGTACATTACCATTTCTAACCGTACATTACCATGTCTAACCGTACATTACCATGTCTAACCGTACATTACCATGTCTGACTGTAGGTCTGAAAATATCCCCTCTCGCCCCTTAAAGACCCATTTCATCATAAAGCCATTCGATGTGTTCCTTGGTTATTTCCACACTGGGGTTTTCTTAGGTCGGCCCATCTAATACAATATAACACAAAATGAAAGTGCCACAGGCAATTTCAGCATCATCACCTCGGCTGCTGGAGGCAAAGCACCCATTTTCTGCCGAGCGCGCGCTGACCTTTGCCTTCAGCCCAAATTATAGCGGAGGAAAGTTTGGAGACTGCAGTGTGATCAATTGTCTTTACTAACGGCTACACTCATAACCTTGGAAAACGTGTCAAAGCGCCTGCTCCCCCGAAACACTTGAATAACGGAGGCCCAATCACAGACCGACCTAGGTGACGGCAGAGACGGAGACGGGACCCGAATCCCGCTACTGAGAAATGGACCGATCTGAGGCAGAGGGGGACAAGAATCTTCATTACGTAAGACGTGGCATTGAATTACAGGAGCTAAATAAGAGGAAACGATCCATCCAGCCTCTTGTGTTCTCCTCCCTCACGTCCTCGGGAAGGTCTCGGTGATAATCTCATCCAGACGTAACCTGGTCCAAACGCCTCCGAGTTATCTGGGCAGCAGCCGGCTGCTCTTTTAAAGATTCGCTTCAGATTTCGAATCCTTTTCTCCTCCAGCTTCCGCGTTCAGCTCTGCGCTGCTGCTGCTTTATTTTCATTGTAATGACAACGCCTCATTTCTCCTCTCGTCCGCACTCGCCATCTTCCACCCCCCACCCCCACCCCCCCCTCCGTGTTTCCTCATCTGTCATAACGTGTTTTTTTTTCTGCTCGGGTGAAGATGAACATTGCGGATGAAAATGACACCCGGGGCAGTCCACCTCAAAGTGAAATGAGTCGGCAAACGCAAACAAATCAGCCCATTCGAGGCGTCTTAAACAGGATGATCCGCGGGTTTGCTTTCCCTCGTGGAAATGCCAATACTCCCACAGTCAGAGCTCCGTTCCCGTCAGTCAGTAGGCTCCCTGAACGTAGCCCCCCCCCCCACCCTCACCCCCACCCCCTGCAGGTTCCACTGATGTAAACAAACATTGCATCACTTAATCAAATCATCGATCAGGTTCTAACATGAGCCTGAGCCGCATGTTGTGGTGCAGGGGAAAGTCTCCCGTCTTGGTTCTTCTGCCTGTTCTTTGACACTGGTGATGTCTCTCTCTCTCTCTCTCTCTCTCTCTCTCTCAGTCTCTCTCTCTCTCTCTCTCTCTCTCTCTCTCTCTCTTCCTGTGCGACCATGTGATATTCATCCCTGAAGCCAAATTCACACCGTACAGCTGTGAGAGTTGGCGCATCAGTGCGCGGTTCAGTGATTTGTCGTCATTGTGAGGTCACACCACCAAAAACTTTTACCCAGAGAAACTATTCGTCTGAATTTTCTGCGTCTCTGTGTCCTCCTGCAGCTTTAAAGGGGCAGTGTGTAAGATTTTGGCCATTTTTGTCTAAAAATATTACAAAACCATTACATACTGACATTTTTTGTCCCGGCTGCATAAAGGATGTTTCCCAGGGGCGGAGCCAGGGAGTGGCCAATGGTGGCCAAAGCCACCATACATTGAACTTCAACAGTCAATGATTACATCAACACAATCACAGAAGAAGCGGTTGTCGTTGTGGTTTACATGCACTATTGGGGTTGTGCGTCTGAACCTCTATTATCTCTGAAGCGTATGTTTGAGCTTCATTTGATCTTGTTTTTTTTTCTTTTTTTCCCACCCAAAATGAATTTGTTGTTCCTCCAACCTTGGCCCAACTATTCTGTCATCTGTGTGTCATTTGCATTTTGCTGACAATGGTGAATGTTGTTTGCTTGCTTTCAAGGTTTTCTTTGTTTTTTTTTGTTTTGTGGTTTTCATTGTGAGCAGCTGTGGAGCTTTGCACTCACCTATACCGTCACACCTCGGCAAGAAATGCAGCGCGCGTTCAAACTCCTTCCACTCATGGTCCTTGAAAAAGTTGTAGCGCGAGGTTTTTCTGTCCGAGGTGTTTGTGGTATCAGCAACGCGACCTGCTGTCCTGCTGACCGTCCCAGTGTAGAGGGGGGGGGGGGGGGGGGGGCTCCACATAGACTGCCTGCACACTGTCCCCCATCATGGTCCTCTGTGGAAAGAGTGATGCTGACAGTACACTCCTGGCAATCAGTCAGCTCGCCACCCACCACTATGCGCCATCCGAGATGTGGAGCGCGGGATGTGCGCCGGTTACAGCCTAAACCCGCTGGTGGCGCCAGGACTTGCTGCTTTTGATCTTTTCTCTTTCAAAGGGCTCAAATTCTCATGCTATTGTACGCTTGAGAGACACTTCAGCCTTCACTACCCTGGAGGAGGAGGAAGAAATGTAACAGCCGTCCCGCTTGTTACAGACATGGATACGAATCAAATTAAGAATAAAAAGTGCAAATGGAGATAAGTCTCACAACATTGTTGATTTGGTTTAACAGGAGCCATGTGTTGAGCATGCTGAGCAGGGTTAGTTGGCGTAAACCGGAGTATTAAATGTGGGGTGGAGACCTCTATCAGGACCTCTTATTAACAGAAGCTTGTTCTTGGTGGGATCTGAAGAAATCTCCTGGCTTTATGTGGCTGTCTGGGGAGAGGGTCAAACCCTGTAAGCTGTCATTGCACATGAAAGGATTAATGTCATCTTATAAGAAGGAGGGGGAAAAGCCGTCTTATAGTTATTTATTCTGTTTCATTCACATTCTGCTGGCTCTGTAAAAGAAAAAAGGCTAATGTCTGGTCTAATTTGTAGCCCTTTAAATTCCAGACAGAGATTCTTTACATATCTCTGGAGCTCATGGCTCCTCTCGGCACAGCCCCTCTCCTCCGCTCCTTCTGGGATTCCTCTTAAACCCGACCAATTTACTATCTGAAGCAAAGTGAAGATTTACATGAGTTTGTACTTGAATGGCTCCAACTCCAGCCTCATGCACTAAACACTCCTACTGTAATTACCATTCGTGGATCCTGCTCTCTGATACCCCCCCCCCCTCTCTCTCTCTCTCCTGCACCTAGGCCAATTGAAGGGGAGAGAAAAGGAAAATACTTATTCCCCAATGCTGATTCTTAGTGCTCCTTGTTCAGGATCTGTAATTGGATCTGTGTTTTCAACTCCCCGCTAATAAGCAGCTTACTTTAGCTCCCTCCAGACTTGACCCACCACATTTTTGTTTTATGAATTTTACAAGGGGATTTTAATAGATGCTTTAGGCTATGCAAAACATAGGCTGAGGGGGAGGCATAATGTGGGAGCCTTGACACCGAGTACGCCTGAGTGGCTGCTTATCATTGCGGACAGGTCTCATAACTTTCATTAAGATTGATGCAGGACAAAAGGGAATGTGCGAGGAGAGGGACATGAGAGAATATTAACCTGTGCTCCTGTAACTAACTATAATTGTTTTGCATCGGGTCTCTCCTCAGGCAGCCGCCCTCATTATCTTTACCCGTACATGACGGCACAGCTGATTTTTAGTAGCCCGGCTTGTTAGAGGAGATTGGAGGTCAGGGCGAACTGTAATCTGCCTTCGGTTATTTTTACGATGGAATCCGACAGCCAGGGGCTGAAGTGGTGTATCGGTGTATTTTACAAACATAACACCTCGTTTCTTTTCATTTTACATGTGCGTAATTGTATCTGAAGTTTAATGCCTTTGACTAGTGGAAGTTCGAGGGGTCAAGAATGGGATTATTTGTTTTAAACAAGCGTTGTCGTCTCTCGTGAGTCTTCTGTTTGGCTGATAGATTTTACGATGAATCTCATCTCTCGTTTCTTTCCCATTAAAGGTGCAGAGTGTAAGATTTGGCGACATCTAGAGGTGAAGTTGTAGCCATCACCTCACCCTCACCCTTCTGAACATGCAGGAGAACCTGTGGTAGACTTCAGTTGTCATTAAAACTCAAAAGATGCACTTTTACTATTGTAAAAACATGGTGGCCCCCGTAGAAAGGACCCCCTCCTCTTGCAAATGGGGGAAAAAATGAAACATTCAGATGATTATAAATTCATGAAGATGTCAGTTATGTGCGAATTTTTTCGTAATATTTTCAGAGGTGAAGAAAATGACCAAAATATCACACACTGCACTGCCTGAGCGGGAAGTGTGATTTCCATGTCCACCGTCCTCTCAGCTCTCTCACTCTTTAATGCAGAGTCTGCTGTTCGTCCGTTGCTCATTTAAAAATGGCAGAATGACAGAGTCACCCACACTGGGTCACTGAAACGAGAGGGAACCAGCAGGAATGAAATATAAAGACAAGTGCTGACCCGTAGCCTACCCGCCGCTTCTTCAATCATTAAAATACTTCCAGAAACCATGGACGATTCCGTTCTTCATTATAGCCTTAGAGGATGTAAGTGATTTTTTATCATGCCTGTCTACATCCGAGCGTTACGCCCGTTCATTTGTCCGCAGGAGAGGGGAGAAATTAAAGGAGGTCTCCAACATTTCGCTTGATGAACGAGGCAGGTGCAGTCATGGAGGTGAATACTCGGTGAAGTTGAAGCCTTCCTCGAAGGTACTAACTAAGAGACACTCTGTTGGGTATAGAACACTAATGACCAACACAATCACCCATCTTGACATGAATACCAAAGATAACAAGGAGAGGTGGGAATAGGTGTAGTGCTCCCTCTCTCTCTCTCTCTGTCTCTCTCTCTCTGTCCTTCTCTTTCCATGGGAACGTACCAGCGCACTTTTACTTCATCACAAAGCTAACGTGGCATAGAAGTTTTAAAACGCGCCTCAGCCTTCATACCAACCAATCCGCCCCCCCCCCGCCCTCCTCTCTCATCTCTCTCTTCTTCTCTCTCTCTCTCTCTCTCTCTCTCTCTCTCTCTCTCTCTCTCTCTCTCTCTCCCCCCCCTCTCCCCTCTGGTTGGTAATTCTCCCATCTGGAGGATGTTTGAGAGAAACAAAGAAACAATAAGAGGAAGTTGGGAGAGGGGGTGTCAGGCTGTCAGTAATCTGACAGCTATGGTAACTACCCTCTAATCCAGACGGCTCCAGCCACGCTCCGGCCTGACACCCGCGCCTCTGACTGACAGCTGAAGACCGGGCACATTCCACAGGCAGAAGTGACATCCAGTCTATTAAGGCAGACAAGCACAAAGCAGAGATTTGCCCTGACTGCCTGGTACTGAAGCCTACTATTGGGGTGATTGGAGAGGTCCTGGAGAAGGTGTCAGACTCGAGCTCAGATGATAACCATATTGTAATGATGCTGCTGGACAATGAAGTGCCATGATTGCCCATGCTGACAGCGGAAGTTTATGTCTGGATATCCACCCTACGCCCCCCCCCCCACCCCCCCACCCCCCATCCGCATTCAGCAGGCAGCTCACAACACGCACACACACACAGTCTCCAGGTCCCAACTGCCAGTCAAAAGCTTGGCCGCAAACGGGTGCACTTCTTATTCCGGCACCAGAGTGCAGCAAACAGTGATCTCTAATGGACTGACCCGAGGCATGCTGCGCTGACAGGGAGAGCAGTGTAATTGTTGTTTATCTCCCTCTTCTTCTTTAGATATCTCTCTGCGCATAAAGAGGATTCTCAGCGTTCATTTGTTGCTACAGAATCACCCAGAATCCTCCACTTTGTTTCTTTATCACCAAAACATTCGTGGAGGAAGCCATACATGATTGCATCCGGAGCAGGGCTATTTTTTTTATTTTTTATTTTTTTTTGTGATGGCAGGGGAAAGTATGTAATTGGTTTCACTTAAGGTTAATTATTTGCACTGGCAGGACGTATTGTTGTAAGCCGTTCATTAGAATGCACATCCAACACATGGAGCAAATGAGACGAGCTGGCTGTGCTGTATCGGAGGTCTGAGTCCCCAAACTAAGCCAAACCTTAATGATACTCTCAGCAGCCTATATAATGGAACAAGTTTGCATAAATTAGACCACAGAGCTGCAGTGGCATCAGACAGCCTCCACTGTTTTTGTATTTGAATATTTTGACTAATTAGAAGTGCAAAAAAAATGGGGAGGGGGGCTGGAAATATATCTACTGCTTTGGATTCCGTCCTGAATCCGTGCAGCATACATAAAACATTTTCCCCTCACTTATCAAATGCCTCTGGTTCCAACTTTATTTTGGTATGAAGCCTGATGGCTGAAGACATAGATGATTTGATTTCCGCCGCTCACGCCGCGGTTTGCGATGCCGACGCATGGGAGGAGATTTAAAAAGGGAAACGATGAGCTGGAATAGGGATTTTCCTGTGAACACTTCAAGTATGAAGTAAATCCCCTGCAAACAGCCAAGCCTAACGTTTCTACAATAGAAATTATATTAACTGTGTGAGAGACGCGCGCTCCGTATCCTCTCACCCTTAGCACAACATTCAAATCAGTCTAAGGGATTTTTGGTCCCAGGCGAGTTCACCAAAGGTGGCATTTCCCGTCTCCTCTCCAGCCGAAGCCCCGCTCGTCTTCCATCTTACTTAGCTCGTCTTGATGGAGACTCAGGGTGCATGCCTTGCTAAGTGACAGGGAGTTAAGTATACGTTCACACCATCCCGGGCTGCTAGTTACGCTGACAGAGAGCTTCTGTAAGCAGCCGGTCAACATGAAGCTCATTCACACTCCAATCAGACCAATGATCCAGAATACAGCTGTTTCAGGTCTGAACATTTCGAAGCTTTTATAATATATTTGTACATTTAAAGGTGCAGCGTTTCAGGTTTCTGTCCTTTTTTGTCACCGGTGTCTTTAGAGATAGGATTACAAAACAATGATATACTTCACCATACTAATTACATATTGTATACAATATATATACACGTATGTATATACAGTTTTATCAATGTATAATCACCTCGATGAATAACTTGCTTTTTACATTGCCCTAAAACGAGCGCTTTAATGTTTGTTAACATGAGGGGTGGGTCCTGCCTATGGGGGCTGCCATGTTTTTACAGTGGTCCAGGGTGGACGTGCGAAACACCATTTGATACAACATACACTTCACCAATATATGTCACCGAATCTTACACACTGTACCTTTAATTATATATCCGTCTCGTATCTTTTCATCTTGCCACCTTGGCTGAAAGAAACGTGATTTTTATTTCCTATTTAAATATAATTCAAATATTCACATGAGCATAAACAAGAGAAAAAATAAGTGGGATTTCTCATCATAAGCCTCTGCTCTTTGCTCTTTGTACATGCGGGTCAACATATCCATAATGAGACAGATAATTGAAGACGTTTTTTTTATCGGCTGCCTGGTTAATTGGTTGCCACCGGTGTCCGGGAAAAGGTTGAATTTATGGTTGCGTGTCACCAATTACCATCCCAGCTGGCTTTGTTCATCTGGAAATATTTACGCTGGGAAGTCGATGTTTTGGCGACAAATGACAGGTGGGACGTGTACACGTGGCAGAAGCTCGAGCCGCCGCCTCGCATTCTCTCACAGCGTCTTCGGAGTGCGCGCGAGGCTGTGCATAATCTCTCCTTTTTCAGCGGCGAATCAATGTGTGCATAATCAAATTCCTATTGACAGCACTCATATCCCTCTGCCCGTGGCAGAAAAGAGGATGTTGAAGTGGGTATAAGGATGAATGCATTAACATCCTCTCAGTCAGTCTTGCAGATAACAAAGCTCCTTGCCTCGGTGTTAACACTGCAGATTAGGTCAAGTTTTTACCCCTCTGAGCTTCTCTCCTGTAAATGACGACTTTTGATGTGAAACAAGCAACATGTCAAGGCGAGTTGAAAGATGTAGGCATTTTCTGCCATGTCACAATGACAGGCTGCTGAATATTTGGGCCATTAGGGGCTTATTAGTGAATAAATGACCAGATGGTTCAGTGATGCACAGAGATGGACAGAACTGGATGCTACTAATCAGCAGTGTCTGTAGCACGGTGTCAAATCACACGACACGGTAACCCATGGCAACGGAATAAAAGTTAACATTAGCAAGTCAATTTGAGATCTGGGTGCTGTAAACAGGGTTTGGAGCAGCTCCGTTTCACTCGCAGGAAATAAGGGAGAATGTCTGTGTTTCCAGAGAAACACCTTCAATTTGAAGCATCCCAGACATTTTTGATGCACCTCTGCGTTTCGATATTTTATTCATACCTAGTTCATATTTACATAGAAATTATAAAATGTGATTCAAGTAGTTCAGTCTGTTTTATTGCGGTCATTTGCAGTAGTATCTCCAAAACAATAATTGTATTCGGTGCAGATTTTTAAATTCTGGCCACATTTAAAAAAACAAACAAACCCAATTTCCCAGCTCACAGTCAGAACACAAAGACAGTGGGAATCTTCCACTTGTTTATCTGGACCACACCTCACTTTTTGTGTTTGTCAATAAATTCATTCAGTTTCTACTTTTGAGGTGCTTTGATTAGTTTGATCCGGAGATGCCCCACCATCTTCTTTACGGGAGGTAACTAACAAATTTGGAAACGTCCGTGTTTGCGCGTCAGTATAATTGGTTGATGGGTGGTTTTGTGACAGATGTGTAAAATGAAAAAGATTGAATAAAATCAAAAGGTAGCGCGTGCCCGCGTTTACACCAAAACACAATGCAAGATGCTCCACGTTGGAGTTGCATATGAATTTGAGTGTGTGTGTGTGTGTGTGTGTGTGTGTGTGTGTGTGTGTGTGTGTGTGTAAACATGCGGGCTCTGTATAATTGTATAGTTTCCTTGCAGACCCACAGCTGACACAAACAGGCAGCCTGTTAAATGGATGAGAAGAGCCGTTTGAAGACGGTCTGTCACTTCTGACTGCTTTGCTTCTGTTGTGCAGCATAATTGATCACTTGTCGATTAATAACCCTCCATGTAACTTCACTACTGGCTGTGATTAACATTATTAGTCGATTAATAATTCAGCGGCTGTAGGAGGGGTGTGGAATGTGCCTAAGTAGCCGCATTAGTCTCCTGTTTATTCCGTGCAGAGACGCCGGACCCTCGCATAATAGCGGTTGTTCGCAAATAATCTCGTTTTCACATCAGCATAAAAAAAGCTCTCAGAAACATGTAAGAATAATCCTCTGTTGTTGCTTCGGCGTGTGATTAAACTACGGCTGGTGTTTGTGCAGATAAAGCACTTTGACTTATTGATGCATGGTAATTGTGATATTTCTCTATAAACATATTAATTTGAATAATTTATGCCGAGTACGACGTCCCACTCCATTATACCTTTGAACAACAGCAGGGGCAATAAAACATAGATATTGTGGGCTTTATGTAGGCTTGAAACAGTGGGAAACCCTGTTATTATCTTACCCCCCATTACATGGAATGGGAGTGCATTGTTATTATTTGTCATCATATGCTAATTACACATCATTAATGTTAGACCTTAATGGCCTCAAGAGTGGGTAATAGGCTGTAAGGCTGAGCTGGCTGCTTGCAGGGAATCTGAGTCTGCGGGGAGAGAACACATGCTAATGAAGCTGAGACCTTTTATCTTTGCAGATTAAAAGGGAAAAAGATCACAACCCTCAAAATAAGCGTTTTGACATCTGTAATTGGAAGAGACAACAAGCTTTTGTTCTATTATAGGGAGCGGGAGGCATCGGGCTGAGTGTGTAAATCTCTCCGGCGAGCTTTGCTCCCTCAGTGCCTTCAGTCAGTTCGCCAAATGAAACCTCACCGCCGCTTTCATGCTTTTAGCTGCAGTTAGACAGAAGATGGAGTGCTGCTGCTTCCAAGAGCGGCGCCCCAGCCTGTGATCTGAGTGCGTACATGTGTGAGCACGCTACCTTAGCCCCCTCAAATTAATGGATGCCCTTGTGTGCCGAATGGGAACACGGAACCGGGACCCTGCCAGTTACTGGGGCAATACTAAGGAACCGCTCAGGAGCCACGTTTCTTTGGGGCGATGCTGTTCGCAGACCCAAACGTTGGCTCCCCCCCCCTCCATGATCACACGTCCGCTCTCTTCATTGCAGTCTCTCAGCCCATATAATGTCGGGAGGCTGTTGTGGGACGCCAGTGTCGCGTTAAGCTGCAGAAGAGTGAGCTGAGCGTGCGCATCTGGCCCTCTCCTGCGGCCCTGGCTCCGAGCTGGGGGCGAACAGCAAAGCGACAGCTGGTCCGGCGTGGCTCCATGTTTGACCCCCAGCACCATGTGTAGTCCTGGGCGGCCAGCGCCACTCCATACCCCGAAGACACGTACGCCATCCCGAACACCTGGTGAGAAGGAGCCCACCTCAGAGCCTAGGGTCTGCTTGTGTTTACACCAGGTTAGAGATAGTGTTGAGGTGTGCGGGGCTGGATTTCAGGGTCCGTGACCCTTTCAGCCCCTGACACCTCAGCGATGCAAAAGGCTCAGAAAGCAAGGGGGGTGGGGGTGGGGTGGGGCTGACTGCCCCATTTGCTCTGTCTCTGAGGTCCCAGCCCAAAGGCCCTGTCATCACAAAGCGGCTCAGCTGGAGGCCATAGGTGTAATGACCTACATATATCCATATAGAATCATATGTATGGCATGATCAGGCTGTTTGCGTGGCCTGACCTCCACCGGCCGTATTTGAATTTCATAGCACAACTCCTCGCACAGCTCATGTGAATACCCCGAAGAGCCCGTCCGTCCATAGAAAGTCTGATTTCCCACTTTCCAAGCAGCTGTGTGACGTGACGCCGCAGAAACTCCTCCACTGTAATTTATGAAACCCTGACTTTCACTGTGCCCATGACTTTCCTCCTCGTCTCTGCTCATGCCGGATGTTTTATGCATGAAAGCGTGAAATGTTGATCGGGAGAATTGTGTGGGATTTGTCTCTATTCTGCGTGCTTATCATAATTATGGGCAGATTACGCAGGAACAGAGCAGCAATGGTAATGCAGTAAGTCTCCGTAAAGTCACTGGGATGTGAAATGATGGCGCATTCAGGTGGTCGGTAGGTTGGTCACAGTTTGGCTCCGGTTTAAACTCGCTCGCACCGGCCCGGCTTTTCACTACCGCAGCGGTGCCAAGCCAAAAGAACAGAAATCATGGGAAAATTGCGGTGCTAAAATGTCAGTTTGTTTAATTATTGCTAGTTATCACAATTACCTTCTCTTTGACTTTAGCATGTATGTAATAAGAATGTTTCTGAGTGCCTGGGAGAAATGTGAAAGGTCAGATGTCAGTTTTAATATGACTAGAGCACCTCTAATGAAACCCTGTTGCAATATGTGTTGAATACGAATGCATTAATTTCTTAAATGTCTTTCATATTTGCAGGCGCTTCAGCCTTTTTAACTGGGATAATTTGACAGCAGCCCCCTGCCTTCGTCTGACAGCTCTGAGGAGCTGGGGCTCGGCACCTGCGTCCACCCAAGCATTAAACCTCAGATCCTGAACTCTCCTCACAAATGAACTGTCAGATCATTACTGCGTGTGATGCAATATAATCTGTCTCAGAATTAGCATTTGGCCAAGTCCACGCAGGGTTTCCACCCGCGCCCCCCCGCTCCTATCCCATCTCTCTCTCTCTCTCTCTCTCTCTCTCTCTCTCTCTCTCCCTCTCTCTCGCTCTCTCTCTCTCTTTCCTACATCCAGCTCCTTCAGAAGGCGGCGGTTTGAATATGCATCTCTTCACATTTCCATGAGGGACCCACGGGGAGTACAGGCAGAGAGCAGCTTTCAGCATTAGCATGTCAGGAGGGAAGGGTCCTTTTCGTTCAGGGTCCCACTGCAGATGCTCTGCCTCACTTGTTCATTACAATTGCATTTCATCAGCTTGATGATGTCCACATGTCAATTGAGTGTGAGGATTTTGCACACAAAGGAGCCTCTGGGAAAAGGACTTCGCTGGCTAATCAGCTGATTATCATACCTCAAATGGGGCTGTAGTGCTGCGTTACCGACGCCAGCCACAGAGAAGGAAGTGCAGGAGACAGACGTAGGACGGGTGAGTCCGAGACAGGAAGCTGATTAAACAAGCTCTCTTATGGACGCGCACAGAGGAATGCAAAATAAGCAAACAGAACGCAACCCGAGCAGGAGATGGACCAGAGCATTAGAATATTTATGCTTCTCGGATTTTTTGGGGTCTTTACATTTGAGCGTTTTTATGTTGCCTTCGCATTTATTCATCTGCTGGTTGTTAAAGTGTTTTCATGGCTTGAGAAGGGTGTATTGACCTGATGTAGAATCGAGGTATGATCAAAATGCTTAAGCTTTTGGTCACAGGCGCCCAGAGCACTGAACCCGCCATCACCCCTTAGTGACGGGCTGCGACCCAAAAGAGAGAAAATGTCAATTATTCAAATGTATTTATTGACGGTATTATAAGAAAATCCACATGTAGTCGGTGTCGAACTTGCATTTGACTATGGTCAGTTTGCATATGAAAACAAACTTTGCAGGTTTTCTTCTGTCCGTGAAAGGGCGAGTGTCTATTAGCTTTACAGGGCAGCATCGCCATCTACTGTTAGGGAGTGCAAATAGACGGCACACAAAATTTTTTTTTTTTCCCAATCGAAGGCCCACGACCCACTGAAAATACATAACTCTGCTATGACACATCTGTTCATTCCTGAGGAACTGGAGACAAACCTCGGTGAAAAGTGACTTTGAGGAACAGTATTGTTAAGATAGATTTTTGTGGCCTGCAGTATCGTCCGTATAATTATAATTGTAGGTGGTCATCTTGACTTAAGTCTGGCGTCCGTTTTATTGATGAATTCCTAATAATGATGAGGTATTTTTGGGTGGACCTTGTGTCAGAACAACATATCATAACCTAAGAATGATGACTGACTTTATTGTTGTAGCATCTGATCCGCTGCCGTAAATCACCTGGTGATGACAGGATTAGAGCAGTCAACTTCATACAGCTGGTGGTGAGCTGGATTCGTTTTGGGGGGGCGGGGGGGGGGGGGCGGGGGGGGGGGGGTGGGTACCAAGCAGACACATTAAACCCAAACTGGCAGTAAGCAGGAATTGGCAACATCTGGCTGAAGCTCCTGTCTGAGGAGTATTCATCTCCCACCTGTGGAGGAATGTTTCCTGCAGTCTGGATGGGAGTTTGTGGAACTTGAAATTTGAATCACCCTTTTTTGCTGAGGATCAGGTTCTGTCGCTGAGGCAGATTCAGATTATCAAGGTGTTGCCATGGCCCAGCAAGATGGACACATTCATAGCTATTGGAGGAAACACTAATTCAGTGTCACATGGTTGTCCCTTTGTAGGGCCAAGAGATGGCTTTGTTTCTGCTGATATCTCTTCCAACTCTTTGTTTTGCTGCAGTA
>JAFBJT010105814.1:112594-123187 GCA_016785325.1 Chascanopsetta lugubris
AAGGGTCTTTGTCATCTGACAGGGGGGGTTGGGGGCGGGGGTGGGGGGGGCGGATTTTGCTTTGTTGTGCAACCGTTTTTATTTTTTTTTTTTACCAAGACGTTTTTGTTCCCCGAGGCCTCTCCCAGGAAATGGAAGCTCAGGAAAAGGAGTGGTCACAGTCTCTCTCTCTCTCTCTCTCTGTCGCTCTCTCTCTCTGTCGCCCAAATAGTCTGACTGATGGTTATTGTGATACCTCAGATTGGACACACGTGAATATAGAAGTTAAAGGTGCAGTGTGTACGATTTTGGTCATTTCTGTCACTTCTAAAAAATATTACAAAATGATTCCATACTGACATTGTCATGGATTTTCCCCCGTTCTTCTTAAATGAGCCAACGAATGCATATTTACACGAGGAGCAGTTCCTCTCCGTGTGGGCCGCCATGTTTTTACAGTAGCCCAGAGCGGGCACACCGAATATCTTTGGAGTTTTAACGAAGTCGACCACAGGTTCTCCTGCATGTTCAGAAGGGTGAGGGTGAGGTGGTGGACACAACGTGCAACTTCACCTCTAGATGTCACCAAATCTCACACCTTTAAGTCACAGGTTAGCTGGAAAACTGCTGCCTGTTACGCATGGCTCTGTGTTTGCGGGGATTCAAACCAGACATCACATAAATCTACACAGGAAGTGGCTGCCGGCCCGCTTATGCAACAGGACATATCATGGAAATCCAGGCAGCTCTGCCCGAGTGGAACAAGTCTGTGCAGAGGTCTGTGGTTATGAAATGTCCCATTTCAAGAGAGGCCTGCAGCAGCCTCCACCACTGAAAAGGGATTTGAACCTGTAACTTCTCTGTCACGCCAATTGCCCCGAGGTCCAGGTTTACATTTGTTCTCTCCTCTCTCTCTCTCTCTCCCTCGCGCAGGTCATGGAGACCAAAGACATGCTGTACATCGTGACCGAGTACGCAAAGAACGGAGAGATGTTCGGTGAGTTCCACGCTCCGAAGACTGTATCTGAATCGGCCCCAGCCCCGACGGACCCAAAGCCCTAACCTGTCCGTCCCCTCCCCCTTACACAGACCACCTGACCTCAAACGGCCGCATGAGTGAAGACGAAGCCCGGAAGAAGTTCTGGCAGATTCTCACGGCGGTGGACTACTGCCACCGGCACCACATCGTCCACCGCGACCTGAAGACTGAGAACCTGCTGCTGGACGCCAACATGAACATAAAGCTGGCCGGTAGGTTTCTGCCGTATGCTGTTTACCGTTACCATGGCTACCAGGAGCCCTGTTATGTCAGCTTTAGTAGAAAACAGCCTTTAATTTGATCGAGTATTCTCTTCATGTTTTCGCCTGAAGAAAGTATCTGTCGCTTTCGGGTTCCTGCGCTAATGAAGCCATTGTCGCGCTAATAAGGCGTAAATAATTCCCTCGTTGAGTCGAGACTAACATCAGGCAGTGGAAATGACTTCAGCGCACAAACATTCGCTCTTGTGTAATGAGGAAAGTCCTAGTTCCAGTCTCGGGGGCAAAGCCAGACAACCGGTCTTTTGTGCGAGAGGATGCGAGGAGACGCTAACGTTAGCTAACGATATGATAAACGTCTGATCATTGCGATGACAAATCACATATGACACCGTGGTGAAAGGACGTTAATGCGTTCGTGTCCCAGTGGCCCTGAGACAACAAACGAGTTTGTGTAACACAACATGTTGTTGTGTGTCTGCGTCTTCCAGACTTTGGATTCGGGAACTTCTACAACGCCGGCGAGCCTCTGTCCACGTGGTGCGGCAGTCCGCCTTACGCGGCCCCTGAGGTGTTTGAAGGGAAAGAGTACGAGGGGCCTCAGCTGGACATTTGGGTACGTTTGAAGAGGACAGACGGAGATGTTGGAAAAGAGACGTTTTCAAATCTTCATGTCGCTGACCTTAACTCTTCTGTCCACAGAGTCTGGGTGTGGTGCTTTACGTCCTGGTGTGCGGCTCCCTCCCGTTCGATGGACCCAGCCTTCCTGCTCTCAGACAGAGAGTCACCGAGGGACGCTTCAGAATCCCCTTCTTCATGTCTCAAGGTATCAGTCACCCCCATACGTGACCGTCGCCAACACTCACCAATTCCATCTAAATGCAAATCGCTCACAGCCGGGTTTTTTTTACCGCTCACGTCCATCAGACTGTGAAAACCTGATCCGCAAGATGCTGGTGGTGGACCCGGCCAAGAGGATCAGCGTGGCCCAGATCAAGCAGCACCGCTGGATGCTGGCGGACCCCACGGCCGCCGCCAAGACCCTCAGCCACTCGCTCACCGAGTACAACTCCAACCTGGGAGACTACAGCGAACCCGTGCTAGGCATCATGAACACACTGGGCATCGACCGCCAGAGGACAATCGAGGTGAGTGAACGGGTTGCGTTTGTTATTAATTCGTAAAAAATCTTCGAGTCGTGATAAAATAAAAGACGCAGGCTCAGGAGGCTAGCTTGATGAGGCGAGGTTTATCGCGTATGGCGTCACAGTGAGAGCTTTACTGTCTTTGTGATGCCAGACCCAGGAGAGCGAGCCCTTCATCTAAAAAAGCAGAAACTACTTCTGCCGTCACACAGATTAAGCTTCAACTCAGAGGACACAGAGGTGGAGGAGCTATAAAAAGACCGAGGGGTGGATATAATCATTGTCAAGTCACTCATCTTCAGTCCTCTGTTCTTTTCTCTCCCGCAGTCTCTGCAGAGCAGCAGCTACAACCACTTCTCCGCAATCTACTATCTGCTGCTGGAGAGAGTGAGAGAGCATCGCACACAGCAGCTCAGCCGCCAGTGTGGAAACTGGAGCCAGAGACCCAGGAGCACCTCTGACTCCTCCGGCCCAGAGGTGAGCACTCAAGCCGGGTGTGCGGAGCTCATGCTCGTCCCCGATTCCACCTCCACTCGAGCTCTAAAATGTGTGCATGCTTTCTGTTTAGGTGATCATGGAGTCCACTGACAGCTTTAGGACTGCTGCGTTCTCGGTTCCGGCCAAGAATACTTCCCCAGTGTACCCGGAGATGGAGTGCGACCAGGGCGGATTGTTCCAGGTAAAGACATTAAATGACACCCGGCGGCATCTGGCAGCTCCACGGTTCCTCGTCCGCAGTGGCTCACGGTCGCTCCGTTCCTCCTCGTCTTTCGCAGCGTGTGGTGTTTCCGGTGGAGGCCAGCTTGAACAGACTGCTCTGGAATCGCTCCATCTCACCCAACAGCCTGCTGGAGACCAGCATCAGTGAGGAGGTGCGACCCCGCGACCTGGAGGAGGAGGAGGCGTCGCAGCCTCTCGGGCCCCTGCTCCCTCCCACCACCACTTCCCGCCGACACACCCTGGCTGAGGTGTCGGCCCGTTTCCACCAGTGCAACCCTCCATGTGAGTAAGGCGGACGTGTGTCCAGTGCTCAAGTTAATGCTCAGAGCCGCCGGAGACTAACTCCCTCTCTGCTCTCCTTAGGTATCGTGGTCAGTCCGTCCGACGGTGCCTCTTCGGACAGCTGCCTCAAGTCCTCGTCCAGCCCTGCGCCAACTTTACAGGCCGCTATGGGTGAGATGTCAACGCCTCTGGCCTCTAGGGTGGAAGGTGGCGCCCTGCTGCCCGCTGGAGCTCCTCTGGCCCTCTCCTCCCACCTCCTGCCCCAGGCACAGGGCAGCCTACCAGCCGCCAGCTTCCAGGAGGGTCGCCGAGCCTCCGACACCTCCCTCACGCAAGGTACGGGAGTCTGATCCTGAACCCGATTGGAGGTCTCCTCGCATCCACCGTGTCACATTGAAGGATCAGAGACAGATTGTGTAACACTTTCCCATGCTCTCTCCGCAGGCCTCAAAGCTTTCCGCCAACAGCTGAGGAAAAACACACGCACTAAAGGGCTTCTGGGATTAAACAAGATCAAGGGTCTGACCAGGCCGGTCGTCCCACCCATCTCCTGCAACCGTGGGAGCAGAGGTTCACTGGGTCCGGCCCTCTCTGAGCACCGCAGCATGCTGGAGGAGGTGCTCCACCAGCAAAGGTAAGACCCAGATATGAGACCATTACTTGATCATCCTGATTCATCGTGTGGGCAGATGATTAATCAGTCGCTTGTCCCTCTTTTCCAGGATGCTGCAGATCCAGCATCAGCCCCAGCCTCAGGTCCAAGTGGCTCAGACCGGACCCACCCAGAATCCCCTGCTCTTCCTGGCTCAGCCACCGTCGTCCTCGCCTCCGTCCACATCCCTGTTCGCCCCGGCCTCCCTGTTCGACACCCCCGCCCCCTCCACCCTGCCTCCTCAGCAGCCTTCGCAGCAGGTCCCCTGGCAGCAGCCCCGGCTGGAGACCTCCTCCTCCTCCTCCTCCTCCTCCACCCCCTCCTCCGCCGCTTGCTGCTCCTCGTCCTCCTCGTCCTGCTACTCCTCCTCGCTGTCCCCCGTGGCCTCCGCCGCTTACCTCCTGGAGGCTCGTCTGCACATCAGCCAGCAGCCCTACCCTCTCCCCTACTCCGGCTTCCAGCAGCAGCACCAGTTGGCCACGCAAGGCGCCTTCCCCATCCTGCCCAAACCGGTCATGTGGAGCCTCGGCGCCGCCGCCAATTCCGACATGCAGGAGCTGGGACTGGCCGGGCAGCAGCAGCAGCTCAGCAGCTGCGTGATGGTGAAGTAGAACGTCCGCCGCGTTCAAGCAAACATGACTCGAGCCCAGAAGCAGAAGACCAGACAAGAACAAAAAGAAGGAACAAACAAAAAAGAAGATGCAACCAACAAACTTTCGCAACGTGGGCTCCACGTGTTTATGCTTTTGAAAACATATAAGCTAAAGACTGAAGCAATAACCAAACTCTGGATGAGGTTTTGTATCAGAGAAGCCAGAGAAGCAATAATAGACTGAAAGACTCTCCTCCAGCCTCCTGACAGACTCACTTGAATGAAACGAGAGCTGACGTTAGCTGAGACGCGCTAGTCTCATGTGTCGATGCCGTCTATTTTCACTTTCGGAAAGGCTCCATCTTCCTCATTCTATTTTCTAGTGTCGTTTCCTGTTTTCGTTTTCCACTCGACTTGGACAGAAGACCAAAATTCTCCCTTTCTTTCCTGTTCGACATGTTTCCGTCTGCGTTCGCCTTTTCTGAAGACACATTTCTCTGTAGCGGTGCAATGAACGAGCATTTTAGCGCCCGGAGCTTACAAACTGTTCTCCGAAGGGGTCAATTTTTAGATTTGTGTTGAAACTGTGAGTTGTTTTTTTTTTCTCCGTGCAGGATTATTGTTATTAGTACTCTAGCTACGCAAACGCTGCTTTTACCTCAAGCCGCAAAACGACTGCTGCTGTGTCCTGATCAGCCAAAACGAAAGGAAGAGAGCGCGTCGCTGATTGAGTCAAGCACAAACGGTACATCAGTCAGCTCGATAGCACCTTAACGCTCAGACTCTGTATTCACCTTTCTGTTAGACGCTTTTACTACCTCCTCTGGCAAGAATTCGGAAACAGAAACAAAATGTAGATATCTCTAAATGCTCCAGAATATCAGAGGAATCACATGGACGAAGCAAATACTGTGGGAACAGTGCAATATTTCACATTGAAATACAAAGGAAAGATCTACATAGGACGGCATCGTCGCCTGAGGCTTGTTAGAATTTGACCTCGCCGCGCAAGCTAGCTAGCTAGCTGACTACAAATGGTACACAACTTAATAACATGACACTGTAGAAATAGAGACTAGGAGGCATTTCAATGTGCTGTTTCCGCGCACAGCATTCTTGTCGTTCTTTCACCAAGATGAAGAGTGTGTGTGTGTGTGTGTGTGTGTGTGTGTGTGTGTGTGTATGTGTGCGTTGTTTTTGTTTCTTTTACCAAAGAGTGAACAGCACAAGAGCTGGCTGATCTAGTATCACAAGATACACTACTGACTTTTCACTTTGAATGCTGTCTCCATACGTAGCACTGCGGTGGTGGTGGTGGGGGTTGTTTTTGGCTAGCGTCGTCACACCTTAGCGTCTGCTGTGGCATGCTAGCTCCCGTCGTCACCAGACCTTAACGCTACACTCTCTCTAGCTGTTACTATCAGGAACGTGGCAGTATTCATTTTTGTACTTTTCTAGAAAAAAAAAAGAAACGGAGAAGAAAAACGTAGCAATACCACGTCGTTCTTGGGAGTGTAACGCGGCACAAGTTAGCTAGCTAGCTCGCTCATATCTGTGAAGCATGTGGTAGAGGAGACGCGTTTTTGTCCCAATCCGAGCTCTTTGTTGGAAACATGCAGTATTGATGCTTCTACCCGACCGTAGTTTGAGTCGATTGCACTCGATGACCAACACACGTGCCTTCCTCTGAACAAAGCCGCGATCAGAGGTGTGTGATCGCTACACTGAAGAAATGCTAACAGATGCCTGCGTCACTGGCCGTTCACTCAGACGCCCCTTTCGACAGCTTCTTCGACCTTTGAGCTCGCCGTGTTTCAAACAGAAGCAAAGAGTTGCACTTTATTCATGTTTCTTATTATACTTTTTTTTTCTCGTGATGAAAAAGAAAAAAAAATCACAAAACTATTGAAACACTAAGTCTCTTGATGCAAATCTGTAAAAAATGACCCTTTTGATAATCTTTGGATAATTTGAAGTATTCCGTGTTTTTTTTTCCTTTGTTAGCCTTTTTGTTATTTGTTACTTGACTGTGTGTGTGCATGTGTGTGTGTGTGCGCGCGCGTGTGTGTGTGTGTGTGTGTGAGAGGAAGGAAGTAACAGGAAGAGAAATGACAGAACAGAGAATGTTGGTTTGCGAAAGTGTGTTTATTTATGTGGCTATTTATTTAAATAAAGTTCACTTCCTAAACTGGCTGTTGTTCGAGTGTGTTTATAAATATGTAGATGTAGAAAACAACTGCAATCACTTTCTTCCTTTTAGGCCACTTAAAGGTCCAGTATGTAAGATTTAAGGAGAATTCTTTTAAATATAAAATAGTTTTACAGATGTTTTTATGAGAAGATGATTGGAAAAGAAGGGAAGGGGTATTATATATATTTAAATATATATATATGTATATATGTATATATATTTATTTATAAACATATGTTATATTTAATTATATTATACATTTATTTCTATATACATATGATGTCTTTTTGATGTATTCAATTGATTATAAATGATATACATCTTTTATTTTTACAGTATATTGAATTTTTGAATCCTTATTCTGATATTAACATTTCAAATAATATTTCACTTCATAACAACACAAGAAGTCATGATAAGATATTACAGATTGAAATAATATCAGTCTCATACTGAAGCTGAGTTATCAGTCACCGTGCCAGTCCCTTATTGGAGACGTGTGGAAAATAAAAACTTGCATTAAGTTTGTCCATTCTGAGCTACCGTACAAATAGCAGCCTCAGCAGGCAGGACTCATTATATGGCAATGTAAACAGTGTTGGATGACTGTGCGCATAGAACTTTGATTTTACATGAGTAATGTAAACCACATGTAGTCTTACTTAAGATCAGAGTCACTGCCGGTAATCTGTTCTAAAAGGATGTTATAGTGCTATTTCCTGTCTTCTCCTCAGTGGTGATGACACACCGATGATGCACACCCATCCTCTGCTGTGATGCAGAGCAGTGATGATGCATCGGGACCTGCTGACCCTCCTGCTGGCCGCTGATGCACCAACCAGGCCGCGGACAGGTGTCTGACGCCGGTGCACAGAACCCACTGGAGGTTGAGGCAAACAGCGGGATTCGAACCCTGTGACAGCGGGCTTGAACCCTGCTGCACTCGACTCCCTCTCGTTGGATAAGAGACGGAAGAGAGAGAAAAAAAAAAGAGTCTGTGAATCCTTGTTGTTCCTTTGAACAACGCGTGGCCTTGTTCCAGACTCCGCAACCAATGGGGCTGATTTGATGTATGACTGCGAGCACACGTCGCCGTGGCGATGGGCCTCTGACACGGTCACACACATCGCTACATGTAACACACGGCCCGTCTGACATTTGGACATTAACCTCAGGAATCTGTAGCTCGGGGATTAGCATGAAAGGGACACATTCGAAGTGCAGACACCACGGCATGTCTGTCATCATCAGCTGCTGCTGCTGCTGCTGCTGCTGCTGCTGCTGCTGCTGCTGCCACTGACATGACTCGGCGTTAGCTAACAGGCCCTTTGTAACATGAAGTCTCAACAGCATTGTGGGAATGTGTGATTTATGTGTTCGCCACTGTTGTTTGTATTGGGGTAGTTATACAGTATGTGTTATGCTGATGGCACCATTGATAGTGAGTCCGAGAAAAACATAGGATTTCAAAAGATCAAAGGTCAAAGGCAACAATTTTCCCTCTACATAATGATTTATATAAAATACAGAATGGACAGAAGCTGAAAACTGAGATTTATGTGTGATTACATGGTGCAAGTTTTAAGATCATGTATAATTGTCATTGACATTGACAGGTCAGTTTAAATATTCTCCAATACTGCACACCTCTCTGGTTGACGTAAGCATTACACTGCACAAATAAATTGTCTAATGATATTAGAATCATAAATCATTAAAAAAAAAAAAGATATGTATATATAGGTCAGGCAATTGTTTACAAAATAGTACCCAGTGGCTCGTGAGGTTTCTACTATTACTACTTCTACTAGCTAAATAATAAGGAGGTTACTGGATTTTGTTCCATGCTGTTGAAGTAAATATCACTAAAAATGTCACCTGTCGCTACATCTTACAGTTAAAACTGGTTAGCGCAAAAATAAAGGAAAATATAAGAACAGTATTGTACTAAAAGTACCATAAAAAAACATAAATCTAGGAGTCCCCGGACATGAGCTCTGTGGAACTCCACAAGGAACGTTTGAATGATTTGAATAGAAGACAGACAGATGCGTTGTTCTTCTAAAACATTTTCGCTTTAATTACCCGAGGCTCGGAGAAAGAGAGAGAGCAGGATGTAAACACGACCCGCTTCCTCCCATCAGTCCTGTGGTGAAAGCTGTTTCCCCTACAACACACAACTGTGCTCCGTCTGACTGGTGATCAAAGCCAAGCGGAGGAGACGGCGGCGGGAGGACAGCTCCACTGACATCAACTTGCACGTTCCCCCATTTCTGGCTGTCATCGCTTGCCTTTGTGTGCGCCTCTACATCGCGTTCCAAACACTCTGGTGGTACACTTCCAAAATGTACAGACTGGAAAGTGGGCGGGTCCAAGGGACGGTCCAACTTAATTGTCACATGACGTCCAGATGAAGTGGCTGTGAAGACGACACGCCGACACGCTGACTGCTCATTCCATCGCGCAAACGTCCCACTTCCTCTCCGGCCGGAGAGACGGCGGATTGTCCTTGTGGGAGCGGGAGTGCGCGGAGGATTCAGTGTCGCCCTCGGTGACAGATAAACAGAGGTGATTCTGTTTATAACTCTTTGAGGCTGCTGGCGAGTACGTGCATGTAAAGTGAGCTGCTGCTGCTGCTGCTGCTGCTGCTGCTGCTGCTGCTGCTGCTGCTGCTGCTGCTGCTGCTGCTGCTGCTGCTGCTGCCGTCGCTGGGTCAGGATAGTTCTCTCCAGGTCAGCCAGTGTGAACAGACATGAGGCGCTCAGCACAGTCTGTCCTCGAGCCCCAGATACTAGGAAGTATACGTTTCATGTGTGGGCCACATTCCATTATATTACAGGCCAATAAAAAATGGACCACGGACCGCATTTGGCCCCCTGGCCTGAGGTTGGACACCCACGTTTTTACACTCAACAGTTGTGAGTGGCGTTTTAACGAGCCCATTCCATGAACCGCATGCGTCAAACTCGTGGCCCGTGGGCCAAATGTGGCCCACAAGATTTTTTTATGTGGCCCCCCCCTCCGAGTTTAAAGCCATGTAATTGTCTCAAAGTAAGTCTAAATCATACATCGAACCCCCATGAACTCTAGTGAATTACACATGCCACTTTTTATGTGACATTTTCACATGTACGTAAATGCGCAGACATTATTTGTAACTTGAATAGATAATAAAGACTGAAGACGGTTATTTTACAAATATGTTAAGTATCAACCAAATTTGGTCCCAGAATTAAAAGCGGCCCCTTGAGAGCAAACCAATCATGCTGATGTGGCCCTTGGTGAAAATGAGTTGGACGCCCCTGCTGTAAACCATTGGAGGTGATGGCTTTACATTGACGCTCCCTAACTTTCAAGTACAAGATGGAAGTGGTTTGAACTGAGGCAGCCTCCGACCTTCACTCTTGTTCCTTCACCACAGAGAAATGTTCTGGAGCTCAGAGTGAAAAGGAACTTCCAACGCGTTCGGGGATTTGGATCTGAACTGTTACGCACTGGAGAGTGAGGCGTACTTGGATGAACCCACGCGCACACACACACACACACACACACACACACACACACACACAGGATGTGAAGATAATCCATGGTTCCACAGACACTCTGACAGACAGACAGACGCTCCATGAAACATTCAGAGTGTTTTGAATAAGTGATTCGCTCGTCAGAAGTGAAAATCCATCAAGCAAAGAGCTTTTCCAGTCGGCAATCGTTCATGTCGGCGGAAAGCAGAAGATCCGAAAAACACTGTGATTCCAGGGTCACAGGTCAAAGG
>JAFBJT010105814.1:124987-135359 GCA_016785325.1 Chascanopsetta lugubris
ATCTTTTGAGTTTTAATGACAACAACCATAGGTTCTCCTGATGTCACCCAGGTCCGTGGAGGACTTTCAGGTCCATGGAGGACACATCAATGTCCATGGAGGACTTTCAGGTCCATGGAGGACACATCAATGTCCATGGAGGACTTTCAGGTCCATGGAGGACACATCAATGTCCATGGAGGACTTTCAGGTCCATGGAGGACACATCAATGTCCATGGAGGACTTCCAGGTCCATGGAGGACACATCCAGGTCGCAGCCACGCAGAGCTGAGTACATGGGGACAGGTGCTCATGAATAATGCTGCACTTCTTTACACACATTTACCACCTGTGAACACTGAGCTGCTGCTGCTGCTGCTGCTGCTGCTGCTGCTGCTGCTGCTGCTGCTGCTGCTGCTGCTGCTGCTTTGAGGTAAAAATAGATTTACGGTTTCACCTTCTCAAAGAATGTGTAAAAAGTTGCGCCGCCTCCTCGATGCAGAGACGAGGATTTGATTGACTGGAGTGGAGTCCAGTCGATGACTTGCGGAGGAGGAGCTTGTTAAAGACGTTTTATAGAGACAATAACAAACAGTTGGAATCACTATGATCTTTATTACTGCATCTGCAGTTTTAAAGAGTGGGCGGAGCTACAGCAGATGTTGACAGGTTTACAGGACAAATGGTAAAGTTGCAAAAATATATATATATATATATATATATATATATATATATATACACATATATATTTTTTTTAATAGTCTTATCCTGCAACATTTCAGTCATGGGGTCAATGGTCAATGTGGGATTTGACTTATGGGCAGTTCTAGAAGACACAAGGGACACGTCGTTTACTGTGAGATAGACTGAAAACCAAGGAGGGAAGCAATGCATCATCCATGTACCTCACACACACACACACACACACACACATGCATCATAATTTGCTGTCAACTCTCCAAAGTCCATCAGAGTCCAACCTATTTAATTCATCCCTTATCGGCATCACTATTATTTTTCTTATCTTCAAAGGGGGAGGGGCTTGTACAGATTGTGTCCCTTCACTAAACATACACTTCATTTCAATGCAATTCTCAGGAGCCGTGCATCAACCTGTGTCGCAAAATAAATAGGGAGAAACTGCAAACTGGTTTCAGGAAAGCCTCATTCAAAGTGGGATTAGAACCAAAAACCTTCATCCATGTAAAACCCTGCGCCATCACGCTGACAGCGCCCTCCTCCCCCTCCCCAGTAAATCCAGCTGTAATCGGGGTGAGGTCGTTAACATGCGAGTCTGACTTTACGGCCGAGTCGTGAAACAATATCAATAATTATTGGGTTTTTTATTTCGTTTCTTTATGTTCTATGGTAACGTAAGAAACACACAGCAATGCCGCCCCCTGCAGGAGCAACGGCAGGTCTTTAAAGGGGCCGTGTGTGGGACTTGGGTCCTTTTTGTCACTTCTAGAAATTCTATTAAACAATGACATACTGACATTTTCATGAATCTATAATCATTTAAATGTTTTGTTTTTTGACACCAGATCTTACACACTGCACCTTTAAGCGGACACTTTTCCAGATATAAGCCAACGAGTGCTTCTTGATCTCCTCTACGAGCGAAACGACATCCAGGGCCGGGGTCTCAAACCTACGGCTCGTGGGCCGGAATTTGCGTAAAAGTCTGAAAACAGACGTTCGGGTACAAAAGCCACGAAATGAAAAAGCTGCGTTCAAGAGCAGAACCATAATCACAAGATGATTTGTCGCGACCTGCTCCGGAGCGGCTTCGGTGGTAATGAGAGGAAGAGCGGCGGCATAATGAAATGGAAAATAACTTTCAATCTGTCGGCGTGGTGATTATCTCTGCAGAGGACACTTGTTTGGGGACAGTAGGGGAGCTTGTTAAAGACGTTTATGGAGACAATTAAAAAGACTTTCATGCAGTTGGGGGGATTAAGGTCTAATTAAAGGAGTCGTCATCGCCCCCCTGCTGTGCCACCGATGCTGCGGAATGGAGGACGCCTGTGTGAGTCGCTTCAGTCGGCGCCGACAAACCAACTTGCCGTGTTTTGGTTTGACGTGATGCATGAATATGAGAAGTGGGAGGTCCTGAAGAAGTCAAACAAGACATGAAATATTCATACAGATATGAATTATTATAATTGCTGCTGTATTATTGATTCACTTTCTCATCCTAAACCTCTGGAAGACAACAGTGTTCAACTCTGCCTCCAAATGACATCACACACATCCGTTTAATGATTTTAGCGGTTAGCAAAGTGCATGTTGTCGCGAACCTTCAGTGGTGATCGCTGACATCTAGTGGTGGGTTGTGAAATGACAAGATCGTATCCAACAACTCATCCTAAAACAAATGTAGCAAATGTCTCTGATGGAGTTTGACGAGAACTAGCACAAGGAAGAGGAAGAGTAACGTACACAGGATGTGTGACACCTAGTGGTGAAGTTGCATATCGCAGCCAAACATCTATCCCTTCTTTGAACGTAGAGGCTGTGGTGAAGCAGCCAACTCAAACATTTAGGTCTAATATCAAAATGTAGAGATAGAAATAGATGTTCATGTCAGATCATGAAATATTCTGACGAATGAAAAAGGAAAGAATCCTGTGGAAATCCTGCACACTGGCCCTTTAAATAGTGGAACGTGAGCGTCCTGGGAGAAAGCGTCTGCAGAAAACACTTCAGACCGATATCAGAGTTCGTCAGATCTGCCCTTCGTCATCCCAAACCTCATTAGTCAGTGTGAAGCGCTCGGCTCCTCCCCCTCCCCCTCTCTCTCTTTCCCATTACACAAGCGTTTTAGCCGTCAGTGATTTCCAATACTCCACAACACGCCGAGTCAAAGTCGTCCACTCCGGGGACAATCAGGAGAGTGAGACGGGCTCTCGAACCCCCGGTCTTTCATGAAGTGTCTGGAGTCACAGATGAACATCATCCATCACCTCACCCTCGACCCTCTGAGCCCGGAGGAGAACCTGTGGTCGACTTCATACCTCTACTAATCTTTGTAGAAATCTTACACACTGCACCTTTAAACTGAGAAGGAAAACATTCTTGCGGCGGCGGCGGCGGTTGGGTCCTCAGGGTTTCCACAGGCTCCGCCCACCTCATGTGTGGTCACCTCCTCCCCACACTTGTTGTATCTGATGCGGCCGATGCTCAGCTGTGCAGAAAATGAACTCTACAGACCCCCAACTCCATCTCGCCACACAATGGAGGCATGTGGCTGTTCTCCATCACACACACACACACACACACACACACACACACACACACACACACACACACATACACACATCCCAGTACTGTACTGTAATGTAAACAAGCTCATTTCATCTGCAGGCAAATGCAAATGTCCCAGTATAAATCACAGCCCGGTGTCATGTGTGTTCAGAGCGCCCCCTCTGGCCGACCTACAAACTGATGCAGCCCACTGGAGGAAAGGGTGTGGGCGGTTCCAGTGACCTCCACCTTTAAAAAAAATATTCTTGTTGATCTTGGATTACATGTGTGGATATTTGTACGATACTACAAAGTAGAAAAACGACCAAAAAAAATGTTTTGATGAAGAGGGTTTGAGCTTTTTACATGTATTTCCCATTTAGATTCACTCCTACTTTGCATATCTATAGAAACATACAAAGCACATGGATCAAGTCCATATTTATTTTCCATTTTTAAAACCCTGCATTGTTTATATGTGTTTTTTTAACATGGATTCAACAGTGACTGAAAAACATTTTCCACCCAGAGAATCTAGAGTTTCATCCAGCAGAGCGTAGGCGAGTACAACAATTTCTCACAACCCCAGGAAGTTCAGAGTTTACTCCTCTCACACGTCACTTTACTTTTTTTTTTTTTTACGCCCAAATAATAACGTTCCAAAACAATCATCTGTGAGCGCGGCTGCCGAGGCCCCGAGCATGAACCGAGTTCATATTCATATATTCACCGCAACGTGTTCGACAAAACATTCGAACAAGTGTGAGGAAGGAATGTCTTTGCCGCCGCCTAAATTAGCGCGACAGATGCGACCCTATGGGGGCGGAGCTTAATTAGCCGAAACATAATTAAAAGGGTTGTTGAGGCATATCATTGCCGCGGACTGCTCTGCCAACAGCTACTTAGCTCACAAGGTGTGACCGGGGCTAATGAAGTTAGAAGTGCGATGGGAGCTTTATTTGAAATAATAATGATATCCGGAGCTGGCTGCTGATTGGCTGGGCGGGTTTACGGCGATAAACCAGGATAATGTGAAAACAATGATGATTATCTATTAGCGCATCTGCCTCCTGCCACGCTCAGCCCACCGAGGCGCTTCGGCTTAACTCTCATTTCAGCCCGAAACCAGGAGGCGAGGAACCGGGTCAGAAGCTGTTGCGCCGCGTCGGGTGGTTTCATCGTCGCGACGATGTCGTCGGCACCTTCAGACCTTCACTGCGCCTCGTTTCAGAGATAAACAACGAGTGAGTACAAGCCGTGAGAGACGCATGACACGAGGATGTGTACATACAGATAAATAACTCGTCAGCGAGGTGGTAAACACGAGCTCGGCACTTTAACGCTGACGACGAAACGAACAAAGCGTCCGTGGCGCCGTGACAGTGTGACGACCTTTTCAAAGGACGCGGAGCCTCGGTGCGGAGCTGTGACTCAGCAGGCCACATGTCACACAGAGTGAGTCAGCGCACGGGGTGATCAGAGGCAACACACACACACACACACACACACACACACACACCTCTTCAAAGCTATTACGCTGCGAGATAATCGGCTAAATACAAATCACTTTGTACATGTTGTACAGACCATATGGACACACACACACACACACACACACACACACACACACACACACACACACACAGTCTACCTTAAATAAAAAATGTGCATGTAAGAACTGTGTGTATTACCTACACACACAACAAAGACACAACCTCTTGACAAAGAGTTGTGATCAGCCTGAACAGAAGCTGATGAACAAAGCAGCTGAAGTGATGAACAATAAAAACCAGGTATTGATCAAACAAACAAAGAGAAAGTGTCTCGGGGGGAAAGTTAAATTCAGAGTTAAGGTGAAGTCTGGAGACAGGGGGAGAAACAACACACCAAAGCTCCTTTACTTTCAATCCTCACAAACACAATGGCCGCTGGAAAAAAATGGGGTTTAAGGAAAAAACGGGACAAAGAAAGAAAGAAGTTCAAAGCTGCTTTTTATGCCCAACTGGATTTTCCAGGAAACTCTTTCAGACGTTTCAGTGAAAGTCGTGACAGGTGGAGGAATGCAGCCGCCCGAGGCCGAAGAGTGAGACTGGGACACTTTGAGACTCGGATGAAACATTATGGGATGATTTATGGAGAACATTTCGAGTGATTGGTTCGAGGCCCGCTGCCTTCACACGCCTTTTATTAAAGAGCCGCTCTCCACTCTGTCTGTTATTCGCCTGTTGTCCTGCGTCTGGTCCAACGGCCGACATCACTTCAGGAGGGGCCGCGACCCAAACCAAAGGAAAACATTTCAATTTCTCAAATTGTCAAAAGTTGCCGCTGTCCGTGGTAAAGTGCTGAGTCAGCGTCAGAGAACACAACTCTCTCCATTACCAGAGTTTGCTGCCGAACAACACTCTGTCGTATCTGCTGAGCAACGACAGTCGAGCTTCGTTGCTATTATTATTGTCATGGTGACGGAAAAAATAAAGCTAAACCACTGAGGGTACGAGTGAAGTTGCGATGTAATCCTGCACAGACACTCTGGACTTTAAAGGTGCAGTGTGTACATTTTTGTCACTTCTATCTGTTTTGATAAAAGCAATATTAGGAATGTAAGACATTTCTTCCATTATGGGAATTCTTGGTTGGCAGCCCTGTCGTCTTTCAAGCTGTGTGATTAAGAGTTTTAATGTGCTGCCGCTGTGTGTGTGTGTGTGTGTGTGTGTGTGTGTGTGTGTGTGTGTGTGTGTGTGTGTGTGTGTGTGTGTGTGTGTGTGTGTGTGTGCGTGTGTGCGCGCGCAGATGCATGCTGGTAAACTAATCTCTCCATATGAAAGGCAGCTAATTAAAACAACTTATTAAATCTTCACCCTGCCTGCTGATAAGAGGAGAGGAGGGGAGGTACAGCCACACACACACACACACACACACACACACACACACTTCAGCAGATCATATTAGATAACCCGCTGCGTGTGTGTGTGTCCAGGTGTTTGATCATTTCAGCCGTTTGAACTGAAGAGGAAATAAAACATCTCACTGTGACTGAGACCATTCACATGCGAGACCACGGCTTCATTAGAGGCGGGAAACACGCAGACTCCATCAGACTCTGCCACCCAGAATAACCGGCGCGAAATAGATCGACAGAAAAAAAAAAGAAAAAATTACCCATTTTTAAAAATGTACAAAAAATTATTAGAGGAGATTTTAGACAATTACAAAATAAATAAATGATTCAAATAATTCAAACAAATAAATCAAATCAGAGAAGTTAATGAATACATTTTTTAAAAGTTCAGGCTGCAGGGGGAGAGAGTTTGTCCGCCTCAGGCTCCACTCCAGGGTCTCAATCTGCCTCTCCGCTTCCAGCTATTCCCCAGAAGTTTCCCTTTGTTTACCGACTCTACTGCTGCTCCTCTCCACGCAAACTGTTGTACAAAACAAACACAACCCAACAAGTTTCCCCAGCGAGCATCAAGCCCTTTTAAGCTGCACCGCCAAACCTGCAGCTCGCTCACCAATCAGCTTCGGACGTTGCAAAGAATACCAACCCGGACCGTGGAGTCCCACGTGGTCCTAGTCTCGGCCCCCTTTCATTTATTGTAAACAGTCGGAAACAGTGCAGTCGTTTCAAAGGATAAAAAGTAAATAATCATTCTATATGCAGATGATACAAGAGTGTTTGTCCCAAACACCTGAAACCCTTTAGTTGAATGACTGATGAACAATGCAGCAGGATAAACAACGAATCACAGCCGAGGTTAGAAACGAGGCCTCCCTTTGACAGTGAGCTAGAATCCAGGTCACGTGATTCCTTTTATCTACGCATCAAAGGCAGGTCAGGCAGGTTTTGATCTCCTCACCACTGTAGGGCTCTTATCTGCGCTGCTTTAAAGTGGCAGAACATCCAAACACTGCCACCGCCGCCGAGCATCAACAACCTCGCTGCAGCTCCGCGGGTCAGCCGCGAGGTTTAGAATTGATCCCGAAGATTTGTGATCGGCTTTGTGGGACTGGAGGGGAACAAGTGTGGGGCTTTGAAGCGAGCGGAGGGAGCGATCAGCATGCTGCCCCCGATGCGCCGTGATGCTACACTTCATTTTTCTGCAGGGCAGCAGGAAGCCGAGCAGAATAATGTAAAACTCCAGAGGTCTGTAACAAAGCCATTAATCACTCTGGGCGTCTGACACCTAATTAAAACAAAAGGGATATTCAGTTTTAAACTGTACGGTTTGGTTGGACATGAATGCAGAAACACATTGCCGACAATAAAACCTGCCACACGATGCCCACGATAAAAGCTATTAGTGCTAAAAATGAGTCCTTAATGAAACCAATACATCAAACATGGTCTATTTCAAGCTTTCCAAATGAATTCCTACTTGTTAGTGTTTGTAAATAAACTCCACATCGTCATAGTGGGTTGGTCGTCAGCTCCGCCTGCAGTCGCTACGGCAACTGACATCGCGCACACACACCAAGGCCCAACGGGCAGGAATGAAGGTGACATCTTTAACAAACAGCCACTCATCGCTCCTGCACATTACACCTCCACCGGTCCAATGTGATGATCCCGATCAATATTAATTATATTTCTATTGACGGGGGAACGGGCTCAGCCTGTTCTAAACACGCGTGTCCAAAACGCTCTCCCGTTGATTATCAATTAGCTGCATCTGTACTCGCACAGGGTTCTGCCGATCCGATCCCATTACCTCCCGGCCATTGATCCCGGTTCCTCTCCCCTGACCTCCCATTCATCGTGTTGGGTAAAAGTGATTAGCTTAAGCTAATGAAACTACGCTGATTGGCGCTACTACACAGCCTCAACATAGCAACATAAAATAAATAAATAAATAAATAAATAAAGCTCCTAGCCGTTTATGGAGCGCAGCCGTTCACGTGTTTGGGAGTAAACACACGTGTCCTGGCGGCATTATGGGATGTTGTGTGCACGCGAGCGTGCTCCGTATCGACGGCCCGGCCCCGGCAGCGGAGAGGTGATGATGATTTCATGGCCCGTGTTGTCACGGCCTAATCCATTTCCATGGCGGCGCCGGTGGACCCTAATGGCCCTGACGTGGGGCAGAGTGCTGTGGAGAGGATGTTCTGCCCTGGCACACATATTGACTCCATCAGCACACAGCGGTGTGTGTGTGTGTATGTGTGTGTGTGTGTGTGTGTGTGTGTGTGTGTGCCTGGCCTACTTCTCCTGGGCGCTTTGACGGAGATGCCACGTGGCTCAGAGGGCGAGCCGATACAAACCAGCGCAACATGTGACTGGTTTCCAGCAGAACCATTAGCTATTGATTCGCATACACGCCCGTATGTGTTTGTTTCCCGCTCACGCGTGTGTGGGAAATAAGAGGGAGAAGAAATGAAAAGTCAAGTTTTTTTGTTTTTTTTTAAGTTTGCATTGCACTATCAAAATAAAAGCACTGCCATTTTGCACTGCCATAGACTGAATCCATTCAAAACTGTGATGACAAACATAATCTAGGATTTGCTAATACATGAATTAAGTGCATTATTATCCCAGTCCTCCTCCTCCCCTCCGTTTTTCATTAGTTATGCTCTACAGGCTATTTGGAATTTTGGTGTATGGCCAACTTTTTCTAAATTATGAATTTAAGATTTCCTTGAAACAGATTTTTTTGGCTGCTGTTTTGTCACCACATGCCCAAAACATAATTACATCTTGGCTGCGTCTCTTGGCACAAACCATCTTTATGAAAAACCAAAAACAGAATGAATTTATTGACTAAATTGCAGCAAATAAAACAAAAATATCTCTAATTAGAGGAAGAAAATGAGGACAAACGAGAGAGTGGAGGATCATGGAGGACGGGCTTTATTTTGAAGTCCGGCTGCGGCGCATTTCCTCATTAAAACATACTAATGTTCTTATTTTGGGGCATGACTGAGCTGAATCTATGAAGTGTTATTAGTCACAGCTGTTTGATTCAGTTTCTAATGTAAAATCGGGTTGCATTATGGGATGTGCTGTGTGAGGCGGCAGCTGCAACACCACACCCGAAAACAGCAACCGCCGTGGGCAGGAACCAAAATATGAGAACGGGAGAGAAGCTGTGAAGCTTCTCGGAGCTGAAGGGAAAGTTCGGAGTCATAATCCTCCGTGGGTTCAACGCGCTGCTCTCATGGTTTGAAGATGAGCATCTACTAATCTACTGTAGATGAGCTATTTATAGAAGTGTAATGTTTCCGGACAGGAGACGTGAGAGGCTCGTTCAGGCTTCTCTCGCCTGTGGTGCGTTACACCGCTTTGTTGTCGATGTAAAAAGTTCTGCAAAGTCATAAGAAACTCAAATGCCTGAAATAACTTGACATCATTACATCCCACATTTGCATAGTTCACCTATAGTGGCGGGTCTGGTGCATTCCTCGGTTATTGATGAGGGAAACTAAATCAAAGGGAGCGATTACAGATGTTACAGTCTGAAATCCTGCGATAGGACATCACCGCTGCAGAGGTGCATCCCCTTCAAACGACACACTGCATCAATGCGATGCAATATGACAACACGATGCTACATGCTATGCTAGCTCGGACTTCAACAAAGTCGAGTGAATCGAGAGCAGAGGCCGTTACTGTCCTACACGTGCTGAACGGGAAGTATCGGACCAGTCGGAGCAGACCGGGCCTTAAAGAGACAGCAGCAGCTCAAGCCAAGTGTTTGAGACAGAGGCTGAGAAGAGGAGCTGCAGCCACGAGGAGCAGGAATGATAGAATCACGCTGCATCGTCATGTTTCCATCTTATTGTGAGAGACGGACAGAAATCCAGGTTTGTGTGTCTGGATGAGTGCACGTCTGTAAGACGAGGGGTTTAAAGTTCATCCTGCTAATCCCCCCCACGCCCCCCCCCCACCCCCACCCCTCTCTCTCTCTGTCAGCTCACACACTGTAAACACAACTTTTTTAAATCAATACATGTAAATGTGTAACATTTCTAATCCGTACGAGGGCAAAGAGATTGCATGAAGACGGTTAATACGCAAACAAACAGTCAAAAAAAACTGCTCCAGACAAAAACCTCCTGCAGCCAGATTTATCAGTGTTAAGCTTATTAGCTACCGGCTGTTACTGGTGTGTGTGTGTGTGTGTGTGTGTGTGTGTGTGTGTGTGTGTGTGTGTG